>JBAMBS010000993.1:0-113307 GCA_037044455.1 Zygothrica quintamaculata | reverse complement strand
ATACAGAACTCTTTCTTTACCTCAACAGCAAAACTCGAAAGAAAAGCAATCAAGTCTGACTTTGTATATAGAGATTTCAAATTTATTAAATTGTACGATTACGTATACACATAAATAAATATATATATATATACTCTACATATATATATATGGGTATATTCAAAGTTTACAGCAATATGTGTGCGTATATATGTTTTCTAACCAAAAAGATAAAAAAGTGAAAATAATAATAATTATAATAGTCTTAAGAGAAGAGTACATACAAGTACTTATAATTGAGATCACTGAGTGCACTGTCACCCCTGATCTTTAGGTCTATATAGGGTTGAGTGCTCAGTTAGGATCTAAAAGGCAATATATTCATATAAGAAGAAATGCGATTGAAATAATCACGTAAAGTTTGTAGAATTTATTTAGTTGTAAGTTAATGAAATGCAAATGCATAGGCAATAATAATAATTCAATTAAAACGATAAAATAAATGTTGATACCGTTATAAATAATGAAATTAACGAAAACCACATGAGAATAAATGCAAAATTCAAATTTAATATCAGGATATTATAAGAACATAATTATACATTACACATTATATAAACATATGTATATATTTGACTACAAATAACCAAATAATAAACATATATATATATATATATATAATGTAATTCATATATATATAAATATAAATTAATATATATGAGTTTTAGAAATGTGAGCCAAATTCTTTGACTTGTTGAAGTGTGTTCATTAGATTTTTAAAATTTGAATAATTCTTTTTCAAGCTGCTAAAAAAATTATTTCAATTGCCCAGATTTCAGTGTAAACATGCAAACAATATAATTATATTACATATATATATAAATATATTTGGTTCAGATTATCTTTTTGATTTTGAGCGTTTACAGATTCGTCAAAATGGCTGTTAATTTTTTAAAATAAAAATACAAGTTAAAATGAAAAAATAAATAAAAAAAAAACGCTGAAAAAGATACAACACAATAAAAAAAATAAAAACTTAAATAAATGTTAAATTATATTTAAGCATCGTGTTGCCTGCAAACAGTTAAGATATATAAAAATTAATAAATTGAAATTTATAGTTATTTAACAGTGAACATTGAAATTATAATTTCAATGTTCACTGTTAAATAACTATAAATTTCAATTTATTAATTTTTATATATCTTAACTGTTTGCAGGCAACACGATGCTTAAATATAATTTAACATTTATTTAAGTTTTTATTTTTTTTATTGTGTTGTATCTTTTTCAGCGTTTTTTTTTTATTTATTTTTTCATTTTAACTTGTATTTTTATTTTAAAAAATTAACAGCCATTTTGACGAATCTGTAAACGCTCAAAATCAAAAAGATAATCTGAACCAAATATATTTATATATATATGTAATATAATTATATTGTTTGCATGTTTACACTGAAATCTGGGCAATTGAAATAATTTTTTTAGCAGCTTGAAAAAGAATTATTCAAATTTTAAAAATCTAATGAACACACTTCAACAAGTCAAAGAATTTGGCTCACATTTCTAAAACTCATATATATTAATTTATATTTATATATATATGAATTACATTATATATATATATATATATATGTTTATTATTTGGTTATTTGTAGTCAAATATATACATATGTTTATATAATGTGTAATGTATAATTATGTTCTTATAATATCCTGATATTAAATTTGAATTTTGCATTTATTCTCATGTGGTTTTCGTTAATTTCATTATTTATAACGGTATCAACATTTATTTTATCGTTTTAATTGAATTATTATTATTGCCTATGCATTTGCATTTCATTAACTTACAACTAAATAAATTCTACAAACTTTACGTGATTATTTCAATCGCATTTCTTCTTATATGAATATATTGCCTTTTAGATCCTAACTGAGCACTCAACCCTATATAGACCTAAAGATCAGGGGTGACAGTGCACTCAGTGATCTCAATTATAAGTACTTGTATGTACTCTTCTCTTAAGACTATTATAATTATTATTATTTTCACTTTTTTATCTTTTTGGTTAGAAAACATATATACGCACACATATTGCTGTAAACTTTGAATATACCCATATATATATATGTAGAGTATATATATATATATTTATTTATGTGTATACGTAATCGTACAATTTAATAAATTTGAAATCTCTATATACAAAGTCAGACTTGATTGCTTTTCTTTCGAGTTTTGCTGTTGAGGTAAAGAAAGAGTTCTGTATAGAGTTACGTAGATTTGTAGTGAAAATAGTATATAGTTTCATTAGATGTCAGCATTTTCATTATGATAACTAATAAACTCCCTACCTAACTTCCTAGTTATCTATTTAACTATTTATCTTGTTATCTATTTACCTAATTACCTTATTAGTTTTCTTAACTAATGCTAATAAATTACAAATAAGCATGTAATATGAGTATCTAGAACATAATTATTGCGAATTAATGAACATTTATGTAACAATTACTACTTAGTTACTTGATATTTATGATTAGTAGATGTATGATTAATATTAAATATATATTAACACAATCATTTTTCTTGTGCGCTTAATCTTTAAATAGTTCTTCCTAATTTTTATTTAATTTTTATAATTTTTATAATCGGTTTACTATGGGTTTGCTCTCTTTAAGGCTTCCTTTACTTAAGGTATTTTATTATAATTTCAATAATGAATAAATGTAATTCTATTATATGCAAATTTATTGCAATTTTCAATATATATTAATTTAAATAAACGAAATGAAAATTGTTTTACCGCAGAAAATTTGGAAATATTTGCGATAAAAAAAATATATTTTAAAAATTTTCTATTATAACCAATATCAAAATATTAATATACATTTTTATTTCAACAATTTTGCTTATCTTCAAAATAATTTGAAAACAAATTTATTTTTATTTTTATTTGTGCTTATTTTTTTTATTCATATATTTGGTAACCATTAAAGGGATACTTTTATACTTGACTTCAACTGATCACAACGGTTATAAATGTTTATATTTATATTTTATTATTATATAGCGACTACTATATGACTTAAAGTTACCTACCGTATAAGTATACCATATATTATAATGGATTCTACATAAGTTTATTATGTTTCGTCAATAACAAGTTTATTTGTTCATTCATAAAATATTTGTAAATTATGGTGGGATTTATTGCCTATTATATATACGATCAAAATAAATCGAATATAAAAAAAAATTTAAATTTTGCATCGGCAGTTTTTAAACCTTTTTTCATATTTTCAGATTTTACATTCGCCTTGAAGATGTTGAAGTTAAGACTTTTTCCTTGTTCATATAAGTGTTGCTGTTAAAATGAATATTGCTATTCAAAGCTGTTACGAGTACTCGTTGCTCTAAGGCATTGAATTCCAAATGTAGATGCAGAAAAACAGACTGGAATGATGCCATGATGCAATGACTGTTGGCTTAATGTTGGGCTCAAACAAAGGAAGCAAAATGTTCTAATAATGGCAAACAAAAGCAGAAAAGAAAATGGCCAACAATGAAGCGAGAAATATAAAAAGCGGACATAAAAAGCGGGAGTCTGGGGATTAAGCCAACCTTCAAAGTGTGTCAACCACTATATAGACTCATATTATGTATGTATCAGTGTAAACTGTGTATATTTAAATATGTTAAAATATTCATCAGCAAGCCTCCGTAAGGACAACATTGTTTCTTTGTCTCTTTCTCAGTTTCTGAGTTTTTCAGCTTAACAGTTTTTTTGATACAATTCTCTTAAGACTCAACTGCGCTGAACAACGGAACAGCAGAACATCTGAGTAAATAAAATACTAAAAAAAATTTTCTTGCATATTAAGAACTAGCTTAAAATGTTTGTTAAAAAAACTTATGCAGCATTTGCTAAAGTATTGTACAGCGTCCTTTATTCCTAATTGATTGTGAATATTCATTGCCAACGAGACCGCCGCCAGGAGCTCCACTGACGCCTCCACTGCTGCAACCCATTAGTTCACGGAAAACGTCACCAATTTTGTAGTTAAATCTTAAATCATAAAATTACATTATAACTAACTGGGATTATCATCTGTTATAGATGAAACTTACTTCGCCGAGCACTCGACATATCCACAACGCCAATGTTTACGCACCAGTGTCGAAATGTCCTTAAGTTCCTAAAAAGGCACAGGGATTAATTTATATTATATTTAATGTTCCTATTTATAGAAAACAATGTTTAATATGTGCAGACCTGACAGTTCGCCTGTGCCTCAGTCACATTGTCATACTTATTGCCAACCACAATTATGCTAAAATCACGATGACTGAAACTGTCCAAAATTTGATCTCTCATGGAACGGCAGTACTGAAAAGTCAATTATATAAATAATAAAAAAATTTGATTTATTATGGCAACAATTTGACCAAAGTTGAGTTACCTGAAATGTCTCCAGATTACCCATGTCGTAGACAAGAACATAGACGTGAACTGTTCGCAACCCCAGTGGATGTCCGTTATTCCATTCAGCAAAGTTATCAGCCGGAAATCGCTTCTGTCAAGATTATCATGACAATTTGCATTGAGTGTTTGTTTTTTATCAGTTCAATGAAAATGTGCAAATTATATGTTTTGTGAAACAGTAACATATATAAAAAATATAAATAATAAATATATTCATGATCAAAAATATTTATTAGCCACAATTAATACTTAAAACCTTAAAGCTGAGTTAAACTTTTCATTATCTGACAAACTTATCTCTATTCTGCTTAATGGTTCACTTTTCAAATAGAAATAACTTTGGAACCCTTAAGCAATCATCTAAGAGCTTTGACAAGATTGCATATGCAGTATGCACAAGACTTGACTTTACCTTCAACTACTTGAAAACTGTCTCAGCTTGCTCTTACTTAGTGTTTTTATGGTTTTGAGTATTGACATGCTATAGATTTTATGCTTATCTGATACTCTCCAGGTAGACGTCAATAATCGCCAAAAAGAGGATAAACACTGGCGATAGAAGATGATGATGCTATCTTCAATGGGTGAAGTTATGCGACTCAACGCAGACGACGCTTACATTTCTCCCTCATAACATCGATAGATGCAGCTGCGTATTTCAAGACTTCAGGATAGCTTGGACATGTTTGCAGACAAAGTTAAAGCAACAACAACCATAGTTGATGAGATCCTATTACCGTCAAATCTGATTGGAATAGAGCAAAATGTGTATTTTCAACGTGCGCTGGCAGACCCCAAAAGCTGCATTATAACGTTACATTAAATGCACAAAAACCAAGCAAACCTTTGTATATCATAAGATTTTTATGCTGTTGTAAGGTTGCGATTGCTTCTAGCTTAACTAGAATGGAGCTACACGGAACTAGACGCTGGCAGTGAATCAAAAGGCGCCACCGCATGGCTCTCTGTACTGCTAGGGCAATCTCATAAGAACTACCAAGTGATTAATTGTTAATTGTAAATATTGTTATTATTACTTTAAAGTAATAATGTGAATAAGTTTATTTATAAAGATTAGCAGGTATGCTTATGTCTATGGCTAGAATTTTTGTATACCTTTAGTGAAGAAAAACTCTTACAAAAAACAAAAAACAACTAGTGTAGAGAATACTTCATTTAATTGCAATCCTTGATTAAAGGCTTACACATATTCATTACAGTTTAAAAGGCATAAAAACATATACATGTTCTTGATACAAAAGGGAAGTAGAGAAAAAACTCTGTTTTTGCCATATTAAACAAGAATCTTGGCGTTTAACATACCAAAGATAACTCTTCTTTCTAGAAGCTTTATTTTGACTTTTATCCTTTGGTTGGAGGAGTGGCATTGCATAGACCGTAAATAAACGTTATAATTAAATCTACACGGCATCATTTAAGAAGCAAACAAAAGCCAAAGGCCACACAAAACAAGCTGAGATGAAGAAAACGACAAAAATACAGACAACCAAGGATTGCCAAGGATTGCTAAGAATTGCCAAGGAGTGGGAGAACCATAGCGCCATTCTGTCTGTGTTTCTTTTTTTAGCTACATCTTTTGCATCCTCACACTTCTTACTCTCCACCTTAAGTCACAGTTTTCCTGGCACCATTCATTTACCGCTATTTGTCTGCTTGTGTCATTCTGGCGAGCAGCAGTCTTCGCATTGTAGCATTACAATCCGAAAAAGGTACAAATATTCAGCATAGATTGTAAGAAAATGTTTGTATGAAATTTAATCTAGGCGTAAAGAGAAGAAGATTTATTTAGCTTAACTTAAATTTAGTGGTTCGAAAACACACTAATTTTCCTGATTTATAAATAACTTTTATAAATATACTAGGAGCATAACGTAACCTCATTTGTATAAAAAATATATGGTAGTAATTAAATCGTTCATACTAAAGTTCGAAAGTAGATTTATATTATTATTTATAGTACTATTATAAATATTAATACTTTGATTTCCTTTTAAGGTTATGCGGATTAGGTGCATAATATATTTAAGATTGACTATTTGTTAAAATAACTTGCTAATTAAAATGTAAAGAATTTCGAAGAAAACTAAGTGTCCAAATTATTAAGGTGCGAAATATAACTAATAATCGGGATTTTAGAGAATACAAGGTTAATGTCAAAATTACTGCGTTGTTCGAAATATTGTGTGTCGAGAGATTAATCAATGAATTTTGCCATTCGAAATGGCTTATTGATAAATAAATTATTTTTGATTAAGTTTCAGATTAAGTGTAACATATTTGAGTACTTTCTATGCGTCTTTTTCATGACTAGTTAGAAAGTTAACTAGATAAAGTTGAATTTAATTAGCTTTTTGTTGATATTTTTTTTATTTAACAGTTAGACATGTAAACAGCTTCTTATGTATTAGCAATATGTCTAAAGTATTTAATTTTCGGGTTATTTTTGTAATTATTTTCCTCAGCGGAAGCTGTTTTAAAGATTGATGTAGCTTTAGGCTATTACAGATTGTTTTTCCTGCTTGAGTTTTCAACTTTTATTTTTTACTTACTCACAGAAAATAAATTGTTGGCATTATACTTCTTTTGGCATAAGGAATATAAACAAAAAAAAGTTCTAGCTGTTTGATTAATTAAAATATAAATTTAGAAGTGAAATACTAGCATACAATCTGTGCTTGAAAGTTAAAACGAAAACATGTTTACATAATATGAAAATACTGTTAGATTTATAAAATATATTTGTTCTTTTCTTGATTTAGAAAGGTCAATGAACCTTTAATTTTATCATGAAAAAATGGTTAGCCATTTCTTTGTCGAAACAAAATGGCCGCTGTGTATCCACTTCAAGCACAATCAACATTTATTTGCGCTCAATAAATTGTTGTTATTTGAAGTTATTCTCATTTCTGTTAGCCACTTAAAACATACAAAAGCAAACTTGGTTGCCTTACAACACATACTGACCCACCGTGCATATAGTTAAAGTCTGGTTGGAGAACAAATGTTGGTTATGGAGATGGAAATCATTAAGGTAGACTTTAATTTATAACTGGCAGACATTGCACTTGACGTTGAAAAATTTACCACAATAAACAGAGCTCATGTCTTAAAATCTGGACACTTGACACAACCTTGGCTCCCAGTTCCGGTACTGAACTGGGAGATATTTAGCCGAAACAATGTCTGACAATAATCGCAGAACAGCAACTTAAAAAAAAATATAACAATAATTTAGTCTTTATTGAGGTTCTAGACTGCGGTATACTCTGCACTCTAAACTCAATATACTAATTATTGTTATTGTTGTTTTATATTTTCTAGTTTAAAATCGGCGAATAATCTTGATGATAGCAATATATGAATAGCTTCTAAACAGCAACAAGATGTTATTGTTTTGTACATGTTATTTTATCCTTTCTGTCTCATATACCTCTGTACGTGATTTACTGAGTAGTGGGTATAAAAACAGAATTTACGCCAAAATGGAGATGAATAAATTGAAAAGCATTGAAAAGTGGTAAACAGGAAGTGTAGCTAAGAGCAGAAGCAGTGGAAGGTTTTGTTGTATAACAATAGAGGTTACTTGCCAGAATGGTAACTGCTTTTTCTGCCTGTCAACTCTTTGAATAAGAATTTCTTGTTATACTCGTCCTTGTACGGTTTTTAGCTTTTCTTTTTTTGTTGATATGCCTTAAAGTAAGAGAACTATGGACAATATATATGTATTGTTGTCAATGTAGATGAGGTCTCAGTTTTAATAGTAATAAAAAAATTTTCTTTTAAAAGCTTACAAGAATGGTATAAATCAGAGATTTTAAAAGTAAAACGTAAATATGATTTCTCTAATAAATAAGGAAAAGATCATACTAGATTCGGCTGGAGATAAAACAATTAAAAAACTGTAGTCAAGTATACCCAACTACGAGAGCCCCTTTACCAAACATACAAACACATATACACAGTCCTACATACACGTTATATAAGTCGTTACGCGTGTATTTTATCTTTAAATTTGGTTGCTCTAGTTTTTATAATCTCTGAGAAACAGGCATTTATACAGAGGGACAGACGGAGAGACAGCAAATGGACAGGCCTAGAATGACTCGGCTAGAAGTCCTAATCAAGAATATATATAGCTTCTGGGGTATCAGATGCTTATTTCTACCTATTACATATTTCTCGGTTTAGCACAAATACATTAGCTTCCTTTCCAAAGGAGAGGAAGCAAAAACAAAAACATAACACATTACAATTGGTTACAATCAGCCACAAATAAATTTTCATACAAGCCGTTACAATAACCGCATCCTTAACCACAGCAATAGGTTGGCCAACAGACTGACAACAACCCGCCTAGGACGCCGCCTCAATAGGCGACGACCACACAGCTTTATATCGAGAATAATTTAAGTTTCTTAAAGTGTTACTATAATCACTATTATTAGTATTATGTATTATATAAATAGTTATATTAAATGAAAATAAATATGAAAATGAATTGGTAAAAATATGGGCGTTTGCTTTGTGCTTTGAAATAGTTCAAAGCATTTTCGACTTCTTGAAGTATTAATATAAAAAAGATCGACTTAGCTTTGTTAGTCGTCCTGAATAAGATTATATACTTTATAAGCATAGGGACTAAAAACGCCACAGCCCTATTGTCCCTGATATAAGATTTCAACGTGGTTTTAAGTCAAGTCAAGTCAAAGACAATAGACTTAAATAGACTTAGCCAAAGGCAGGCTAAACATATTTTGTATTCAGATATGATATGTAACTAGTTCCTAAAGTTGATTGCTAATTGTTGGACTTTTTTAAAGAAGTTCTTCGCTTTGGAACACCAACTTTTAGTTTATAGCTGTGTTTTTATATATATCGGTTATAAGGTGTATAGTTTATAAGCAAATATTGGTTAAAAGCAAAATTATGTCATTTTTAAACATCATAAAACTATTTTAAACTAAATTTAGCCTGATAAAAGCAAAAAATTGATTGTATATAAGAAAATATTGTGTATAAACAAATAAAAAATCGTTGATTTGGAGTCAGTTCATATAAATTATATCGGTTTTAAACAAATTATATTAAATATTAAAATTTTTGATCTCATTTTATATTTAATATTAATATTATTATAGCATAAAATATAAATTTAAATAAACTTATAAACGTTTGGTTTATTTTATAATAATTATTTAAATACAACGTATATAATATTACTAATGCCAATATTACTAATGATTGCTTAAAAGGAAATATCGAATATAAGCAAAACATTTTCTGGATTATACGTTTTGTTTATAACCGGTATATATATATATTATATATGTATATACATGGCCGTGCTTTGAGTGTGTGCAATAAACTAAAAACACACTGACGCAAAAATAAATGAATAAAAAGTGTGGCACTCAAGCGCACAGGCAATAATTGAGCTTTCATGTGGATAATAGCACCGTTAAATCACCACAGGCAGGATGACCCAAAAGCACGTACTGCAATTTCAGAGCAATTAAAAGTTATTAAAGTAGAGCTACACGCCTTTTACTTAAGACCATAGCAATATCAGATATTTTTATACTATATACTATATAACATATACATAAACACAACGAATTTAATTCTTATTGAATAATTAAACATTTTGTTTTCAGTTGAACTCTCTCATACGACATCATAAGATAAATTACTCTAATTAATAATAGTATATTATATTTTAGTTCTTTGTGTCACACAATGAAATCGCATTCAAATGACAATCCCTAAACAAATTTTAAATTTATTATTATAACTATTTCTCTATATATATATATTTTACTACAAATAAAAGAAATCATTTTCCGAGTTAACCATATAAAGGTTGGAAGTGTAAGAAAATGACCAAATTTCTTATACTGTCAGAAAAGTAAAGGTATTTTTACTTAGAAATAATTGTGGTGGCCAGTTGTGTGTGGCAACAAAATTGTTACTTTTGTAGCGTTTGATTAAACATTAAGGAGAAGAGCGGCAACTTTGGTTGCCAGACACCAGCTATACCAACATCCAACATACACACATATACAAATTTATATATATATACAGTCTACTCTGATATTGGAAACATATGTCAAGCTGAGCCAGATTCCAGCTGCGTCTTCTGGCATCTCTGTGGCAATTTTGCATAAATTTATTTAATTGATTAAAATGTTAGGGAAAGCTGCTTCAGCGACAGATGCTTGCTGATGTACACATCACTTATACGCAACATAGCATAACTATTCAGAGCATGAAGATGGAATAGGTTAAATGCATAGGAAAATAGGAAAATGTGCACAGCCAGAATGAAGAAGCATATAACTCGTAGCTTAATGATATTCCAACAACAAATTCCATTTATTAACAAGAATAAAGTTTAACCGCTGGCAGAACATAAATTTTTTAAATGAATTATAAAATAGTTAAACCTTTCGCTAAGCTGCTCGCCGGCACTCACCTGAGGAGGAACATCCAGTACCATCAGCTCCCGTATCCAGGTATCGCAAACCAAACAGTTTTTGTAAATTTTACGTTGTTTGGTCGTCTGATGGCTCTTTGGAAAGTCATGGTAGAAAAATTGCTGTAGAATATATAATTAAAGTAAGTATATATAGTTTTAATTATACATAAATATATATATACATACATATATGTTATATATATACATAGTACTTTAAATTAGTTTAACTATAATTTATTTTTAATTATCATTTTAAGTTTACATATAACATTATTCTTCGACACTTTCAGTTTTTCAAGTATAGGAATATAAATTAAAGCAGTCATGTTGACGTTTTTCATATATTAATTAAACTAACTTTACAGTTATATTTTAAGCTAATACTTATTTGAATTTTTAATGAATTTAAGTTATTATTTAATGCAACCCTGGCAAAGATTCTAGTGTGGAAGGTAAAGTATTATGTATATGCATAAGAAATAGCTGAAAAACTTTAAGTATTCGAATACCCCTATGTAAGCTATTGTTTGAGCTCTGCTAGTCCATTGCGGTTCAAAGGTTAATGAATTAAAATTATTATTTAATGAACCAACGAGAATAATATCATTATGTATACCCTATGGATGCAGAAATATCTTGAAAACTTTAAGTATTCAATTGCCCCTGGCCTTTTCTGCTCTCCTCAACTTCTAGTATAGTGCTTTATGTGTTATTTTACGGCACAGCAGACGTATAAAATGGAGAAAAAACCCGGTCAGCTGTAAGGATGCAGGAGTCGCGAAGGCCATCAATGTCATTTCTTATTCAATTACCAGTTCAATAAAAATAAAACTCAATGATATGCGATGGGTTGTAAAAGCGCTGAGACGCGACCAGTTGCAAGTGGAGTTTGAGTGCGACACCCCCATACTCTCACCCTTGTACTAACCGTAGCTTATGTTTGTGTGCGTATTTATGAAAATATGTGAAAGTATATGACTAACATATAATTTAAAGCGATACGATGCTCCTTGGCCTGTTAGTCTGGGCACTAAAACCATTTCCGCTTTTAAGCATCTTACGGGACAGCTGGTGCTGGTATTCGGTTGATACTTCCCTTACCATGGTGAGCGCCCCTCGGGTAATTTAATCGTATTGAGCATAATATAAATTGCACTTGATTTCATTTTGTTGACAATGAAAAAACTGATTGGCAAGTGGCATTTGCATTTAAATAGGATACTGATAGGGAAAAACCTTCAAGACGTTGTATAAGTATTGATAAAATTCCAAAGTGATTTTGACTTTATTATTTTCGGATGTTTTATCATGGCTTTTGGGCGGATTCACTACTCTGCTTATCGCACTACACACGCACACAGAACGCACACACATACTCGAAAATTGGCAATCTGCTTGATGAATGCCTCCAGACTGGGCCAATAAGTACTCATCAACTTAAAATGTAATCAGACGTAAAATATCCTTTGGGCCTGTCGCTTTTTCGTTCATATCGGTTTAAATGGATGGACGCACACACTTACTGTAGCTAATACTTATAATGGTTTCTTTTTCTAAAAAAAAGTAAGCTTTGGAAACTTCTTTGTTTTGTCACATAAAAATTTATTTTATGGTACGTCGTTTCTCTTCTTTTTCTTCTTCCATTGACTCCGGCTAGCCTTTGCCTTTCTCTTAAGGTGAGTCAGAACAGTGCTTCCGGATAAGTGGCAGTATTTCGACCACATTTTGGAGTTTCTTGTCTAAGGCATTAGTTGTAAACATTATGAGCTTAGGCTTGAGTTATACACGGCTTAGTGTTCGTCTATCTCCGGCTAAGCTACAGTAAGTACTCGTATACAAAAATATTGTTGAAAAAAAGGTTCTATACATTTACTTTAAAGGATTTAAAGCTTTGAGATTTTTAAGCATTGTTCAAGTGTTTCCAGAGTAGAAAAGATACATTTATCATAAACAGAATGCCGTTTCATAGCATGGCAGCTGTTCTTACAAAGCTTTATCTGTTTTCAAGAACATTATTTTAGTGCTTTAGGTTTTATAATCCTATATATATATATATATATATATATATATATATATATGCAGCAGCTATATCCTTGCATATGTCGTTACATGCTGTTTATTGATCAAATAGCCCATTAAAAGGTAAAGTAATTGATTTTTGAGTACTTTAATTGCCATAAAAATGCGACAGCCCCACACAACACCCAATAACAGCCGCAACGTGTAATGTTGAATGCGTTGGTGTTAAAAAGCAAGACAGGGAATAAATGCAGCTGAAAACAGTCTTGTAAATATTTTACGAGCTTAAATGGGATATTAGAAAAACAATCAATATTGCTTTTTTTCTTTTTTAAAGCGAATGCATATATACGATATTAAAAATTCAAAAGAAGTATCGGAAGTACATACAAACCTTTAATATGTATGTTTATGTCCTGTGCCTTTTTAAAAAGGTAAAAAGGGAGTTATTTGATTTGTGCAAAATTGAAAAGTATCTAACAGGTAAAAATAATCATCTGAGACCCCATAAAGTATATATATTCTAGCCCTGTCCTGCCCTGTTGGCTCACTGTTCGTCTGCTGTCTTTCTGTATGAACCAAATTTGGGTTCAAGATTCATTATTTTCGTACATTTGTTTTAGATTATTGAATTTTCTCCCCTGATCCCCGCATTTCAAAAAACCCGATTATTAAGCACAATTTTAACCGATCGAATCTATTTTTTGTACGCATAATAATTAGACCATTCTTGATCTATGTTGTAAATTTTGTTAGAAACAACTTATAGTGCGTGAGTGTAGAGCTGTGTTTATGTGTGAGTATGTGTGTATATGTGGGCAAAGGGGCTCTCGAACTTGTTTCCTTTATATAAAGTTATATTAAAGAAATAAATATTGCGAAACGAGTAATTACAGCAACATTTGGGGAAGTTGATTACCACTCTTTGGTGTAAAGGAAAGCTTAAGAGGATAATGTGTATTCAACTGATGTAGGCTGTTTTCCAGGAACTCTGAACACAGAAACCTGGTTGCACTGTTGGTGTTATCTATTTAAGTGGGCTTTATCTTTTGACCTTATCTATGTTGTCTAGAATGCCAAGGTCTGTGGGAATTATATAACTTTAATTAAAGCTCAATAGACAGTGAAATACTTCTACAACAAGATTCAAGCCATTAAACACTTTATTAATGTAATTTAAAATGTTTGACACATATATTGGATAAAGATTGCATTCATTTAACTATAAATAAATTATAAATAATACCTCGACCTGCGTATATTAATTACTTTTATTTTATATAAAGACAATTTCCAAATAAATTTACTTTCACTCTGCCATTAAACAATTGAAACGGAGAGCATCAGCTAAACAAAATTTCACTTAGTAGATTCCATACCCTTAATGATATATATTGTCCGTATTATACATTAAATGGAGAATGTCAAATAATTAAGAGCGAGCCGTAAAATAGGAATTAAATAAATAAATGGCAATTGACAAACCAACATTGTAAATGATTGCAGTTAATTGAATTTGGAGAGTGGTAACAATGTGGGGCATACAACAATGTTCGTGGCCCCAATACATTGACAATTGTTTATCCTTGCTTTTGGGTTATTTTGTTTCGGATAAATACCAAAGTATATATACTTTAGTATTAAATTTGTGACTTGTGTTCAAAATCTTTTAAAGCTCTCACATAAATATATTTTTATTGTATAATGTTTAATTTATCTCTTAATACTTTTTCAAGGTTTTGTTTATAGTCAACTCGGTTATATTTTATAAATACGTATAAATCTGTTTCCTTTATGATAAGAATAGAATGAGAAATATAAATTTCAGTATATATACTTATCGTATATATACTTAAAAAGCCAATTTGTATATTATATATTGTTTATATATCAAATATATATAACTTACTTGTTGAACATTAATACACTTAGCATTATTGCATGTGGAACGAACTATCATGTAAACCTTGCATTGCACTTAATGTGTCTAATGTAACCTACATTAGTTTAATAGGCTTTAGAATAGTTGTGTAGGGTATCCAAATGAGTACAAATGGGTTTTGCGTTACTGAAAGCCTTTCCATTGTCTAATTACAATAGATAAACCTCTAAGGATGTATAATGTGATGCGTTGGTGACGCGGAAATCAAATTAACAGTGCTCACACACGAAACTAAATCCTCTTAGTGGCTGGGATGGGGGTGGTGGGAGCTGTAGTTGGGGCAGGGTTAGTAAAGGTAGCTGTTGATGGGTCAAGCCTATTAAAAGTTTGACGCTAACCTGCTGCAAAACTTTTTAACAGCCAAGGGTGGCCATTAATAAATAAAGGCCCTGCCAGTTGTAAAAGCGCAACGATATTTGTGCTAGAAGAGTGGAGGGGTTAGTAGAAGTGTTGGCAGTATTATGTATGAGCATGCGTTTAAAGCAGAGAGATTTAAATCAGAATTGTTTTAACTGAAAGAGTTTTATGGTTGGCAAATTTATGAATGCGACAATGAGTTGCGCAAATTACAGACTTCTGTTTAAATGACGATGTTTAAAAGATCGTTAATTAATTTGAGCTGCTATTAAAAATAACCTTTTCAACTGGAAAAACATTTTCATAATTTATTGTTGTATAATTATTTACTTAATAAGTATTACTTAATTAACTTGGAATTCTATGTATATATATAATTGTGTATTTACTCCGAATACTGATTAACAATCCAGTGTATATATGTAGGGAAATTAACTTGCATATGGCAAAAATTATAACTATAAGAATTACCTGTAGTATGCTTGTTTTGCCGACGCCACTAGCCCCCAAAAATGCCGCTTTAAGGGGGCCCTGCAGCCATGGCGGCTCTGCACCACCCTCCAGAGTGATACGCTATGCCGAAATACACTTATTTTGTATATGTAGCTCCATTTCAATTGAGATTTTTGTTGTATTTGCTGATATTGTTGGTGTTGTTGTTGCTGTTGCTGTAGTTGCTGTTGCTTTTTGTTTTTGTTGTGCTTTTGTTGTTGCTCCTTTATATCCTCCACCTGATGCTGTTGTTTTATTATTGGGTGCTGTTGTTGCTGTTGCTGTTGCTGTTGATGCTTTTGATGCTGTTGCTGTTTTTGCTGGTTTTGCACTATCACCGACATAATCAACGTTTCGTGTAGTACCGATCAATAATTTCTTAGAGTTAGTTGGTGATATAGAACTACTCCACATTATATTATTATTGTAATTATTTATGTGGTTGTTGTTTTGCTTTAACGACGCCAGCTTGAATGATTTATCAATAAAAGGATGAGGAGGAGAAAATTCAATTAATTATGTTCCCTGTAGGAGTAGTATGTGTTCCGCTTGACGGGTTAAACAGCACATAGTTCATTGAGTTGTTGCTTTTGTTGTAAATCGGAGTATTTCTGCAAGTGAATAAGGAAATATTGTTCAATATGCGTTTAAGTTTAATTTTTCTTATTAAAGTATAATTATTTCTTAATTAAATATAATTACTAATTATAGGATACTTCTTTACCTACATTAAGTGCAGTTCGTTATTCTAATATTGTATATATTATTGATTTTTTATCCTTTGTAAGTGAATTATAATTTGTGCTGTTTGTTCAATTGATTGAAATCTTCACGGATATTGCACATATATTTGATAACATAAATATTGTCTCCCTTTCTCCCTTCCATTATTGATAAAATAAAAAAACATTAATATAAAATTTTAAATTTCAAATTTCACTTTTTATTTCCGTTAGCGACGGAAGTTGAATTTCGGTTCGAAGTGCGAAGTGCCTTGACTCTGTCTTATTTATTTCAAATTTCCTTTTGCCTATTTTGTTCCGTCAACTTAAGGACCTATAAGGAGTACTCGATTTATATATTTCTATAACAAGTATAAGTATATAAATATAAGTCAGCAAAAAAGCAATTTATACTCCCATTACATAGTCTTAAAATTAAAAATAACTTTAACGCAAACAAGGCTGTGAGTCATAAAATATGGGAGAATAATTATTAGATGTGGTAGCTTAGGCTTTCTAAATGTATATTAGTATGCAAATTTCATCGAAGTTAGCTTATAATGAGAAAAGTTTTTGCAGAAGAAAAATAAAAATTAAATTGGTTGGGATTCTCAGAGAGCCACTCGAAAAAAATGTACGTATTATTAATCAAACAATGCGATAGAAAATACATTTTCTTTAAGCTATAGCTTAATTTTTTCTCTTTTTTCAACTTTAGGTATTACGATTAAAATATTCTACCTAATAGGTACTTGATATAATATAATTTATTGGTTCAATATATATTCAATATATGTATATATTTATTAAATTATTTTGAAGTAGCTTATCCTTGTGACCAATAGATAAGCAAAGACTACAACCTAATGACGTGGCAGTCTGAAGATCCGATGAATTAAACATACTTTCAACTTAGACATGAACCATCTCTACTTTGACAGCACTTGCGACTATATATATATGATAGTTTTAGTGTTTGATGATGTCATTTGCTCTATAATAAATAAAGAAATATAAATTATAAAGTTTTGAAGTAATTTATAATAATTTCTTCCAACTATATATATAAGACAAAGCTCAATTAATTAAATAAATCACATTTTTAAAATTCAACAATTTTCTTCACTTTCAGGCTTTGAATTTATTTATTAATTTTGTACTGGCATAAATTACTACACAACAAAAGTACGAAAATTAAATATATACAAATTATGCTGTATAGTGAAAACTAAACCGGAAGTTATTATAGTAGCATTTGCCCTAAATGGTACACAGTTATTATATTCAATGAATATTTCTGGCAACGCCTTACACCCCAGAAAACATTTGATGGTCCTTGATGCGAGGAAAACCCCTGAAGATCGACAGCAGTCAAAGATGTTCAAAGCTAACAGTTGCTTCTTTTATTAGATAAATAATTTCAAAATATATCTGCTATAGCTGTTTTGACTGGCAACTTGCGAATTATCAACTATCTAGAACTACAATGCCGTATGTAGTAGAGCTTAATATATAATTTCCGACCTAGCTGTTATATCAATTTTCATAGTTAGATTCTTACTTCTTGTGACTGTCGTAGGCAAAGGGATTCTCGTAATCGGTTACACTCGACTACAGATTTCTTACTTGTTTGTGTAGGGGCACGCTGAATTACACAACGTTTGAGGTTAAGCGGATTTTGTAATTATCCGACTCAGTTAAGGTAAGCTTAGAGGTAACCAAATGCAAAGAGATTCCCTACTTAGGGGTTGATATAATTATCATTAGAAAAGTGAACTTTATAATAAAATATACTACGAATAACTATAGCAACTAAATAACTGCATAATTGTTTACCGTATAATCATTTACATCTACACACACATAAATAATGTAAATTAGAAATACTTGATTTCTTATTATAATAAATGTTAAAAAACAACATTAATATAAAGATTACTTAGATTAAAAAAACAATAAAATATAATTTAGCAAATTTCGCATCTGCGTCTCGAACTTGTTCCAAAATAGAAACTCTAAGTGCGAACGCCATGCACTGAGCCAAAGTATCAATGGTTTTATGGATAACAAATTGAAAACAAATGTAAACTAAAAACGTGACATGTGAAGCAAAGGATAGGAAAAATAAGCAATCACTTATAATTCTCAATTAGTTTTAGCAAAATGTTGTATAATTGACTATTGGTCTGTGGTTGAAAGTTAAGGTTACTTTGGTTTACCTTTATATTTATCTTTAAAATAGTTGGTGATTTTCTGATAAAAATTCAAGGATTAACCCATTACTATTTATCAGTTTTCGTCAATAATGAGTTCCACTGAATTTTCATCATCGGTCGTACTTGTGAAAAGCTCTCAAATTTAAAAAAAAAATAGCTGTTCCATTCTTAGAATTACGATGGAGGAGTGAGGGCTGCGAGCTTCAAGAATAAAATGTTTTTTTGAACTTTTAGTTACGCCTTAGCCGGCAACTTATTAATAAATTTAAATAAAATTAAAAAAAAATATCATGATTATTAAACAAACACATATGCTACACATTTAATGTAAAATAAATTGTATCTTCGGTGTAATATAATAAAAAACAAATTATATTTGACAATTTTATCAATCTGTTTTATTATATATTTATTATTTTATTATTATTAATTTTATTATTATATTATTTTGCTAATAACAAAGAGAAACTATGCATTAGTTGTTTTTTGACTAATTTTTAATTTATTAGTAAATTTTTTATGTTATGTAGTTCGATTTCGTCAAAGACTTTTGTTAGAGAAGAAGGAAGATGTAATGGAATAACTGCATATATTTTCAACAGAATTTTTAGAGTGGGTTTCAGTATGCACAGATTAATCCAAATGCTGTGCACATTTTTGCAACCTCTTTATTTCGAATACCGATATTTTCGAATAGGAAATAAACGTAAATAAACGTTTGTAGGCCAAGGGATTCTCGCAGTCGGGTACGCCCGACTTCAGATTTCTCACTTGTTCTTGTTGCCTATATGTCCCGTGGTACAGTTGATTGATGACCGCATAAAACGTATGCAAACAATGTGTGTGTATGCGTGTATATGTATATGGATGCTTGGTACTATGACAATTGGAGTGTGAGTAGGAGTGACCATTAAGTCGACAGCTAATAATCGTATTTCATTTTGTGTTCATATTGAGAATCGCTCTAGACCTCTTAGCATTTGCTATTCAGCACTTAACTGAGAAATCAGAATCGAAGTCGCACATTTGTAGCTTGTTTTCTGTGAATTGTCTGGACTTATGCTTGTACACCGTTATAGACTGCTTTCACAACAACTGTATAGGGCATAAGTAAAATTTCTTATTCTGTAGCCGACACAATACTCAGCGCATGCCTCGACAATTTTTTATAGCCTATCTGCTAGTGGGTCCTTGTATTCTTTTTGTTGAGATTTTTACTTTTGTTTAGGTCCTCTGACGATGCTATTTGCTCGTTTTTCTTCTCATTTCTTTTTTTTTATTTTCTTTTATTTTGTGTTTAGTTTGTCTTACTGTTTTCTGTGTCTCTGTTTTTCATATTTTTCTATTTGAGTTGAACACTTTTTATGGTACGTGCCACTAAAGTTTTATTGATTTATTTATTGTTTTAAAAGGAACTTACTTCAATTGTTCTTGTGGCTGTCTTTTTATTACTTTTAGTTGTGGTTGTCCTGGGTACCAGGAGTACATAATTTGTTATAATGCTTTCAACATATAAAGCTCGTCACTCAATTAAAAGTTGTGCTAATTTGTGCCTGTGGCTTCAATTCATATTCCTGTGGTTTCTAAAAACTCTACAGATTGCAATTTACAATATATTTGAGGAAAACTGAGAAACTCTTTCAACTTTTTCTACCACCTCGTTGGCTGTGAAAAGAGCTCAGCTGTCATTTTTGGAAGCAAATCAAATAGTTATACATCCTATATGCACACGAGTAAAGTGTGTTTGTACATGGCAAACTATTTTGGCTTGAAATATCCAAAATGTGGCAGTCGTCAAGGAGCCGCCTGTTATGTAAATTTACAGTACGGATGTGCACAGGATAACTACAAAACGGAAATGAAATGTGTGACACATGCTACCAGAAGGATGTGCCCTGAAAAGGATATTGATTTGCCTGAAAGCAAGATGGTTAATAAAGACTCAAAGCTACAGATTCTTTTTTCCCTTTAAACTAAATTACACTTTTACCTACAACTTTCACATATTTCTACAATATGTTTAAAAATTACTTTCAACAATTAGAGTAATAATATTTTTTAATCATAATATAAATTTTATAAATTAAATAAATTTAAAAAAATTAAATAAACTATATTATATAAAAATTAAATAGATTTGAGAATATAAATATTATTATTATTAAACTATTTATTATTATTATTATTATTATTATTAATTAAGCATAGAAACATTTACTACAAATTTTACATTAAAAAACATGTAAGAATATAAATATTATAGTAGAGAATCTTTACCAGTACAAGCAGAAACATTTAAACACGCATATTGAAGAAGATAATCAGGATACAGAAACAAATTAGTTAATTCGTTACGATTGCAAAGGACATAAAATACTTTCTTTTGAGAACTTAACCTAATAAAGTTGTGATTCTTTTGTGCTAAGGCGGGGAGAGATAGTTAAGTAACTTTTGTCTTTTCTTATTTATGTTTAATAAAAACATAACACTACAATTAAAGAAAATATCTTTGCTTTCATAATTATCAACATTTTAACTACACACACATACACACAACAGAAGGATATCACTGGATATAATCCCTGTCTAAGGGTATCTGGTAGAAGTTGTCTGTCTGCACAATTAAAAGAAACTAATTTTTTACGATTATATTCTCATAATAATCGCCTGTGGAGATGCCATGAAGAGCATCGCATAACGTTCACAGCAACAGACAGGACGAAACAAGAACCAATGCCATACGTAAGGCAAAGATATCAGAGTGTCCTGGCTATCCTGCTGATTTAGCTCAGGGTTTTTTTTATAAAGAAGTATTTATTATTTCTTTGTGGGATTTAAATAAAATTATTGTAGCAAATAAATTATCTAAAAACTGAGACTTAACTGGTGTAGAATATATAATATGGAAAGAATACGTATGCAATAGATGGTAAACCGTTTTAAGGACCACCTGCTGTACAGCTGACAACGTTTATAGTTAACGTGTACAGTTAAGAGAAATTGCAGCTGTCTGACTCTGGGAGTATTCCTGGTGTCAACTTGGTTCATTTGGTGCACAGCTATGCATTGTCAATGTGTTTTAATTTCTTTGATTTGGTTTGTATTAAGTTAAGTTGGGGTTACATCTTTAATCTCTATGTTAAATTCCAGTCCAGTAGCCTTATTGGCCAATGAAAAAGAACGAAAAATTAAAGTTACAAGTACAAACTACAAGCATTTGGCAAAATTCTATTTGATTTCAGATAAGTTTATTTAAGCGTTTACATTTATGTAATTCACTAGAAACAATTGGAATATCTCAAAAAATTCTACGGTTGGATTTATTTCTGTTTTCTGTTTTTTATTTGTTTTGAATATAATATCCATGAATCTATTTTTCTTTCCCCTAGCAGCTGCATCTTTAAATAATTGAGTGAAAGCAACAAGCTTTAACCGCACGAGTTAACCGAGGTAACAGTGGGTAATGAATGGGACGAGCCCGTTGGTAACTGGTAACTGGTAGCTGGTAGCTGGTAACCACTCATACCTAACATCGTTTACTCTTTGGGTTTAAAAGTATGTACTCTAGTATTTGCGATTTACAAAGGAAATTTATGCAAAATCGTTGGATGTTATCACAATGTCATGTACAAAGCAAAATGCAAAAAGCAAAATGCAAAATAAGTGTCAAGACGAGAAGGGAAAGTATTCACTTAGTAGTTAGATTAGACTATTAAAACACAGTTTTATGCTTTCAATATAAACTAGCTTGCTTGAAATCTGCTTATAAATAAATTATATGAGGTTAGTTTCGCTAATTTTAAATGATTTTTATAGTATTTTGATACATTTCATAGCAACTTAATTTATGGATCGAATGTTAAACGCATTTACGTGTTACAGCCGATAATAAAATTATAATAAAACTACAACTTTAGTTCAAGTTTTTTTAACTAATTTACATAGCAAATCCTTTATTAACTGATAAAAAACTAATGCCAAAACATAAAACAAATGTCCTTATTCTCAGTTCTCGAATGTGCCAAATGTTGAGTGCAGTATCAAAAAAAAAAACAGAAGCAAAATATAATGGGATATCAGAGCATGAAATGAAACTAAGACAGGTGAGATGGAAGTGAAGCAAGACAAATATAAATAGCCAAATCAAACAAGTTAGCACACAGCCAGTTGGCCGTTATGTAACACGCGCAAAAAGAACTTGCATTGACGACAAATCAACAAATCTGAAATCAACACCTTTTGCCGTACTAATAACACGGATTCATGGCAAGTGCGTGCCTGAGCCCAGAAGCAGTAACCCTTCCCTTTGGATGTCCGTGTGACATAGCATAATTGACACGGATATACTAGTATTCATGTAGCAGCAAGCAGAACTACTATGGTGATTGAGATAACTTATTGTTTGTTAACGGTTGTCATGGAGCTGTGTGTGTTGATAGATGAATACCTACTTTTAAAAGCTGTAGAGGAAAATGAAAGAATGAAACAAATTAGGATAAAGTTTGAAATGTGGCAATAAATTGCAACTTGTGACAATCAATTGTTCAAGTTTGTAACGGGTGGAAAATAACTGTTTGTATTGAGTATTTATTCTCTTTTCATGTGTATAAAATACAATTTTTCTAGTATTCATGGAATTCAATGATTTTCAATGATTTTCATTAAAGGCGTAAAGAGCCAAGCCTATATCACGAAAGCAACGAAGCTTACGTTTATGTCAACAAATGAAATGTCACTTAACTGTGGCTGTCAACTTGGCTAAAAAAACCAGATAGCAGACATGTACTTACTTGTACACTCACACACATTTATACATATACATATACATATACATATGTATATATATAAACATTGATGTACATATCACAAGGTTTGGCTAAGAAAACGTTGGGAAATGAGCTTATGCAAAATTAAACCATTAAAATGCAAGACAGATGAGTTTTTCTTTTTTTTTTTTTTAAACTGTTATACGCACGAGTTGATACACACGTCCCACAGACAGACAGACAGACAGACAGACAGACAGACAGACAGAGCCACAGACAGATAGACACACTGATACACACACCCTCACACATGATATGCGGCGTGCTTGTGCTTAAGTAGATATTTTCAGCAAATTCCTATAGCAACAGAGAGATAAAATATGTGAACAGAAATTATAAGCGTTTTAGCTCTCTCTATGAAAGGGACGCGCTTAAACTTGGATAAAATAACAGTACAAGTCACACACACATAAGAACTCTTCCATTTAGCTTACATGTTTACATAATTTTTACTTGTTCTTGCATATAAAATATGTGAAGAGTCCTAATATTTGGTTGGGTGTTTTATGAACAGTTTTAATACCCTTTCGAAATAGTTATTTTAAATTAGGTTTAAGGTGTCTTCAGATGTTTGGTATTTACAGCCATTGTAAACTAGTTAAATTAATTTTAAACAAATTTTAAATATTATAATTTCTAATTTAATTATTACCATCACATATTGAAACTAATATTATAATAAAAAACAGCATATACCCTACACTCTTTAGGTGTTTCTTCGTTGTCTAAGGATGTACTTAACTCGGAAGCACCCACTCATGATTGCCCTATCTAAACTGAGGCTATGAGCTTCTTGTTTTGTTTACATATTAGTTTGCAGGGGCCTACAAAGACGGAAGAGATGTCCTTCAAGACATCCTACATACATAAGGGTACGTGTTTTATGGCTAGGCATCTAAGAAATTAAATTCTAGTTACGCTTATAGAATTTAAAAATAGCTAAGCGTTGCTCGACCGCAACAACAACAACAGAAACAGCAACAGCAACAGCAACAACAACAATAAAAACAATAACTAGAGTACGGCGGTGGCGTTTACAGAGTTGGGGGTGTGAAACAGCCATTGAACGTGTCCAAATTGTCGAAATGCGTCAAAATTATGTTGATGTTGTACGTGCCTGATGTCGGTCTACAAATTGAATATGTATTTAAGTGTTGTTGGCATTCAGGAGGAAAAACTGTAGCATAGTATTAGGCGCGGCTTTAAACTTCCTTTATTTAACTGAAATTGTAATGAAAAAGCTTAAGAGCTTTGACACAAATGAAAACGTTGTCATAAGACACTCCCACGTACAAAGTAAGCAAATAAAATAAAAATAAAAAATAATTAATTTTGGAACCAGAAGATTTGCAACCTTTAAATTTATATTGATTATATTTGTATAATATCTTGATTATACCATACATTTATAGTATATGTTTATGAATAGACTAAGAATTCATGCTATCAGGTTGGCGCGTAGCCACCCTATAAGCCGGTTTAGAATACACAATTGGATTTAGCTCTCTCTTTTATATTGAGACGGCGTGCTTAATCCTTTGTGATAAAAAAAACATATGTTTTAATGATAAATTTAATATTAACTTTCTACTGACTTTCGATGTACTTTCATATATATATGAATGTTTATTTAATGCCTTTTAAATATGAAAAAGTTCTGTTATGGGTTTATGTTGCACGTGAAGCCAGCACGCAATTTGGCACGCAAGAATATTGTGTAAAATAAAGCAAAATCTTCCTCACGCAAACTAGAAGTTTACAGTGGCATACCTAGGCAAGCTTCAGTTTATTGTAAGAAGTTAAACTAACAAGGCCAGGAGTTCCGCAAGGAAGCGTGCTAGGACCTGCCATCAGCCGGGCTGCCAAAATATCAAACTGCACTTGAGCTGTCTCAGCTGTAGAAGCTACCAATTCAATGCATATGTAACTCGGCATTCTTCCTACTTTATGAGGCCCCATGAGAGGAATCTTGGGAATGGGTTGGGCTTACACTATAAGAAGATTTTATAAAGTGCACATGCTGGATGTTTCCCGGATGTAACCAATCCAACTTTTGCACAAGATACCAACTCAGTTGACAAGCCCCACAAGTCAAGTCACAATGAAAACATTTAATTATTGTCACCTTTGACGACAACCATAAAAAAAGTTTAAAGAAGTTTCTGTAAACAAATAAAATTTACTTCTGCTATAACCAAGAGATGTCCATTGAATGGAACTCATAAAGCTGGATGATTATACATTTTAATTATGATAACATTGTTGAAGTACAGTTGCAGTAATTGGCTGTAATTCTGTTAATTAGTAGGCACAAATCAGTTTAAAATTTACTTTATTTCTATCTCAAAGCATGTTTCAATTACACCCACAAGTCAAGCCGCAAGTTCATTAAAATCCCTTTGGTCAAGATATACTTCAACTGCCATTGCACGTGATTGAGATTTTGGCTGCTGTTGTGGTGGTCGAATAATTCGTCCTGGCCACAACAACACAGGAACAGCGAAAGCCATTGAAATAATGAGCGTTTCCCTTTTGAACTATTACTATAATTACAAATAGCTGGTTAATACGAAAGCAGTGTACAATACACAATGTGACGTCAATAATTTACGATATTTTTTATGATTAATAATTTAATTATTTAAGGTTTAGTTTTTAATTCACTCTTTTATAAAAATAGATTGCGAAAATATATCATAAGTTTCGCATTTTATAAACACTTCAATGTTTCCGTGACAACAAACAAATGTTGATGTATATGAGAAAATGTTATGGGGGAAAATAAAAAAAAACTGCTAGTAAAAATAGAAAAATAAAAAAATGAGAGACTGAACATAAAAACTATAAACTTTGAAGTATTCGAAGCATGTGCTGGCAATTTGGACATGTCCTTTGACATCGCATCAGCAGCAGTCGAATGAAACCCACAAGTTTCAACACAAGTTTTCAATTGTCAAAAAGGGAAAATACAAAATACTTGGAAAATAAAATAAAAACTTAACACTGAGGACAGCTGATGAAACAAGGACCAAATTTGGCATTTTAGAAGATAGAAATCAGACAGGTGACAACAATGTCAAGGATTCTGTTTAGCAAATAAGTTTGTTCGATCAGATATAACAGTAATTTGTTTACTAACAAAATGCAATGTTAGAGAAAAAAGCTTAGATACCAAAATGTTACGAAAATGAAATGACATGAAAAATAATATATATATATATATATTTATATTCGTTTATTTCTACAATGTTTAATTTATTTTACTGAACTGCAAAATTGCATATTCTAAACTCAAAATTTATGAAATAAAATCTTCCTTCTTGCCTTTTAATCATGCTTTAAAGATTAAGAAGAAGAGTTGTGCCTTTAACATAAATAACTGTTTAATACGTATGCTCTGTATAACTCTGTATATAGTGGCAACATATTCAAGTTGTTTGAGTGGTTGCCATAAGTGTTGTTCTTGTCTGCTATATCCAACTCATAAATAAGCGTAAAGTTTACATCCACATCTGCTGCAGGAATTGTGCTGGGATTCAGATGGAACAGGGCTTAGATTGTGGTCTGAGCTGGAAACCACAACGATATTGTTGTCCCTATGCAAAACAGACGAGTAAATTGTACATTAAGATTGTCAAGGCGGCAATTTATTTAAATTTATTACGATTTATAAACAGAGAATTAATTGTATGGCTTTGCTTTAATGTATGTATAAAGGGAGATGCGTATTTGTATGTAGTTGAGCAATAATGTAGGATTAAGTAGGCACAATTTAAGTTAGTTTAGTAGGGAACTCCATCAGATAACTAACTCGTAGGGAACATTTTTGTTTAAATATAAACATAATCAATTCCAAGTACTTGTATAAACATAAAACAGTTTTCTTTATTTAAAAAAATTGTTTATAATAATTTATTTAGAGTGTTTTCTCTGCATTAAATTAGCTTAACGTCTTTTTATTATATTTTCAAGTTGAATTTAATTATAAATCCACACCGTATTCGGGTTAATTACTTTATACAATTGCTTAGTAATATTGTCCATAATTTTAAACCTAATACTTTAAGCCTTTTTAATTAATTTATTTAATCGTAATTGTAGTTATTAAAAGTAAAATGTCTACAATGCAATTTAAAATTTTCATTATGATGGGTTTATTATAAGAGTATATAGTAAACAATTATCTGAAGGTGAAACAATATACTTTTTTTTCAGATTTAACTATATATACGTAAACTTTCCACTAAGAAAAGTTTAGTAAATAAATTCATAATTTATATATATCTTGAGTTTGTTGCAGTTGAGTCAAAAATCAAAAAGCCTTTAAACTGTTGATAGTATAAAGTAATAAATAACAATAAAGGAAGGAAGCCACAAGCGAGCCAAGAAAAATTCTGTAAAATGTGGCAAAAGTACGAAGTTGGCAGAAAGCATTGCAGCGAACTAATTCTATTTAGGAAATGCCACACCATTGGGATATAATTCCAGCAGGAAGTTCAAATATGTTTGAAATATATTTGTGATAAATTCAAATAAATCTGTGGACAAACATGGTTACACAAAGTGGCAAGTAAATTAAATTGCAAATGTAATCAGAGTGAAACCATACATGTGGCATCCACTTAACTTGATGAGCATTAGAAGCTAGCAATGATAGTTTATGCAATCAACTTGGTAAATTAATCAAACTTTGAAGAAGAAAGTGAATAAAGACAGTTATGTTAGAATAATTGCTTATCGTAATATCAACTGTCATGAAAACTTATATTTTAAGTTCCTTTAAAATGCATTAAATGTTTAGTTAAGAGCCTGAGTATCATATAAAGAAAATGATATGACGAATATTAAGCACAAATAATTAAGGATCTTTAGCTTTAATGTAATTTTCTGTAAATATCTTATTTAATTCACTTTTCTAATTATTTTTACCACAATTTCGAGTTGTCCACAAAAGGTAACACTACACAGTATCATTATCGTAGTTTTATTAGTTTTATTTTTGAATATGTAAGAAAGATTTTGATCGAACATATGTATAGTATATCATTGACTTTAGTGTTTGTGAATTGAGTCATTATATTACCGTATCGTAATATAGACACAACAGATTCCCACACAAGTCATGCTAGTCATGCCTAGCAACACTATAAATACATATTTTTAACACAAGCCCGAGCGCGATATAATGGAACAAGAGATATATTCCGATGCAAGTCAGTGCTGGCGTATTTTACAACAACAATTACAAACACTACAACAACATCAACACGACCTACAACAATCACAACACGAATTAGAACAATCACAACACGCATTACAACAATCACAACACGAAGTACACCAACCACAATATGAAATACAAGAATCAGAATATGATTTAGAAGAAACACAACATGAAGAACAACATGAAACACAATATTTAGAACAACATGAATTAGAACAACAGGAACATCAACCTCAGCAACATCAACAACAATCTCATCAATATCAGCAACAACAACAACATCAAAATCACCAACAATATCAACAACAATATCCACAAGTACGGCAGCAAAAACAACAACACAACCAAAAAGAACATCATCATCGTCATCAACAACAACAACAACAACAACATTTACAGCCGCAACAACATGTACATTTACGTAAGCAACCAGTGATAAAACAGTCAAAACCACTGGCATCCAGCAAACGGGGTGGCTTACGGGATATCATTGTTGGTGGAAAGTATCGATTATTAAGTCCCATTGGTAGTGGATCCTTTGGGGAGCTATATCGTGCCGCTGGTCTGCAATGCGGCGAGGAAGTTGCTGTTAAGCTGGAGAGCAGTTCAGTTAAGTATCCACAGCTGCCACGTGAGGCTAAGATCTATAATAAACTGCGTGGTGGCGTTGGGTTTCCGCACATACGTCACTTTGGCACCGAGGGTACATACAATGTGCTGGTACTGGATTTGCTTGGTCCCACGCTGGAGGATCTGCTGAACTTTTGTGCACGAAATTTTAGTTTGAAAACAACCCTAATGCTGGCGGATCAAATATTGGCCCGTGTGGAATATTTGCATATGAATTGCCTATTGCATCGGGACATTAAACCGGAGAACTTTCTAATGGGTCTAGGCAGTCAGAGAACTTGCGTCTATATGATTGATTTTGGCCTGGCTAAAAGATATTACCGCCCAAGCACACGCACACACATCACATACTATGAACGAAATGAACTTATTGGAACCGCACGCTATGCCTCCGTTCATGCCCATTTCGCCGAGCAAGGACGTCGAGATGATTTGGAATCTGTTGGCTACCTATTATTATATTTTCTACGAGGTCGTCTACCTTGGCAGGGCATAGTTGCGGAGACACGAATGCAGAAGTACGAGCGAATCGCTGAAAAGAAATCAACTTTACCCATTAATATATTATGTGCTGGATTACCAGATGAATTCTATATATATATCAAGTATTGTCGCAATCTGCAATTCGCTGAGCAACCGGACTATGACTATTTGCGACAGCTTTTTATAATGCTTTTTCGTAGTCATTTTTTGCTGTACGATTATCTATATGATTGGGTGGACATTAATCTAGAGATGTCCCATAATAATAGCATGAGTACATTGGTTAATGAGGAACAAGAACATATAGAGGATGAAGAATCTAAGCGACACAATAAGCCAAAACTAAACAAAAATCAAGGGAAACTTTCCGCTAATTAACGGCAGTTTACCAACTTTTTGCCATACTACAATTCGTTATATTTTATTCAGAATATATATGTGCAGGTATATTTGTGTAAGTGTACGTGTGTATCCCTTGCTGCACAACAACAATTTAGTTTAGCCTTTGCTTTTAAAATCTTTTCAAGATTCAAAGTTTTAAGATGCTTCTCTCTCTCGCTATAGTCCTATAAGCCTTGAGATGTTCTTAAGATTTTAGTTCATTTATTATGTTCGAAATTTAGAAATATTTAATGTGCAGTTTTAACCTATTGTTAATTAATAACAAATTAGTTTTTTTCTTTCCTATTACCAATCAACAGCAAAAATCCAAAGTTCATAAATTACTTTTCAATTACGCACACACACGCACACACACACACATACACATATATATATAATAAATATATAAAAAAAAAAAATACTAAGAACTTTGTAATCGTCTATGCCTAGGGCTGCCACCGTTTTTGAGAAGAGCATAAGTATATGTAGATCAGAAAAGAGAAGAGAAAATAGCACAGTTTTAAAGCAATTGGAAATGGAATTCAGCATTTTGGCAATAATATTAATGAGCTTCAGTGTGGCTGACCAAAAAAATACCTTTAATCCCAACTAAATTAAATCCTATGCTGCTCTGCAGTATATTTAAATTTTTTTTCGTCGACAGTAGAATACTGTTTTTAATAGTCAGGTTGGCAGCCCTAAGTGTACCCGACACATACTACTACTGATGGTTATCAAGAATATATACCTTATGTATAAGCAATCATGAATTATATGCAAAAACGTTATATTTAAATGATTATTATAAAATAATTTCAATAATAGAATAAATTTAATAATAATATATTTTTTTATAAAGAATATTTTCTTATAAGGAATTTTTTGCATTTATGACGCTAAACTTAGTTCTAAATAGTTTAATGATGTTTAAAAATAACATAATTTTGAATTTAAGCAATATTTTCATATAAGCAGTGCGTCATATAATACTGTATTTAGTTTATAGATGCTTATTAGCCCCTTTGCCTTTTTGTAAAAAATCTCGGAAGTTATACATCATCAAAAGTGGCGTTATGGGCCCCGGGGGGGTATAGTAATGCACGCAAAATAAGAGCTAGAGCAACGCAATTTGGAACGTAGATTTGTTATGTTCGTACGCTATACGATTTTATTTTAGATTTTCGAATTTCCTCCCCTGACCCCCGCAATTTGAAAAAATCGATTATAAGGTAAAATTTTAACCGATCAAATTTCTTTTTCGCACACATATTAAGTAGACCATTTTTCATCTACGTTGTGAATTTCGTTAAAATTAAACAATAAACACGGAAGTTATACAACATTAAGTACCGTGCTATGGAGCGTGGGGGGCTAAAAGGTGCGCGCAATGGCTAAGTACGTGCAGAACTGTGTGTATGTATGAGTATGTGTGTGTATGGCTGTATATGTTGGCAAAGGGGCTCTCGTAGTTGGGTACACTCGACTACAGACTTATTACTTGTTTTTTACCTAGTACTGTTCTTCTTGCATTATATCCTCTATTTCCTTCCCGATTTCCCCAAGGTAAAGGAACAATGTTATAATACTCAAAGTTGAAAGAAAGTAATCTAAAATGATTTATTAAGCCTCATTTTGTTTATTATTCAATTTTGAGTGTATTAAGCATAAAAAAGTCAAAAATGTTTAAAAATTTTAAATTTAATTTGCATTTTGGTCGTTGCACCGAATTGTAAATTATTTTAGATTATTATTATTATTATGAACATTATTTTCTCAATTCCAATCAAAACTATAAAGAACATACATTGTAGTCTATGGAAAGTTGAATACAATATCAAAGAAAACCGTTTGGTGTTAGGATAAGTGAATTAACTCGAAACAGAAATTCAAATTCTTGAATGCATTAACAGAATTAATATAAAGGCATTTAGTATAATTTGTATAGGATTTCCAAGAATCTTTACTTAGCTGTTGCTTCTCTAGTGTCACACACACACTAAGCACACACCACACACACACGTACCATACACACATACAATACAATACCTGTATATGTAACAAAACCCCAGACTGTAGATGAGTTTCTAGTTGAGTGCTTTCTATATATTCTCGCTCTCGTTAAGCTAGCGGTTTACTACCTAGAAAGGGAACGGAAAGTAGGGCTAGGTTTAGTGGTTAAAAGTCCCACACTCAGGCTTTTACTTCTCCTGCCTAAGCCCAAAAAAAGAGCACACACATACATACACAGGAGGTCTGAGTATGTTAAACTCTTGCTACTTTTAAATTAGGCAAGCGGAGAAACCTCAACGTTATGCATCTTGATTAAATATAAGTTAAGAGAGCAGGCAGAGCTTCGGACGCTCTCTTATAGGATACTTGTCGAATATAGAGACTTCGACAAGGTAAAAGGAGTCTACTTCGATACATCTCTAGGTGGACGAAACAGCGATAGATGCAATAACCCTATCCAGGCAATCTGATAGATCATCATGTACGGAGCACCGATCTGGGCCACATAGTAACTTATTGTTTCGAGTCTCGAAAGCTGAAACGTTGGGCTGTGGCAGGCATAAAACCATTGGATCTTTTCCTGGCGAAACGAGGAGCAACGAAACCTCATCAAGAGCGAAGCGCGAATGCACTCTAAAAAGACGCATTAGTACTAACTGGACATGGATCCACTATGTGGATATTCCGTTCTGGAGATAGTGTGTTCTTTTTATCTATCCATGATTTACTGCTAATTATTGGTTAATATTGAACAGCCACTACTTTCTTAGATATCCTACTTCTTCCACAAAGTAATTGGTTAGCGATTACCCACACATCTATAGTAATTCAAATGAAGCGTCGAGTTAAAATTCTTCGTCTTCCTCTTATCTTTCTTTGCCCCCCAGTGGATGAAAGTCAACTCCTTAATGTTTCCCTCCTATACGAAAAAATGTACCAAATAAATAACATAGACATACAGACACAGGCATATATTACATACTGTATGTATTGAATCACCCACACACACTGTTTATACACATATCTGTGTGTCTGTACATACTGACACAGGCATACGCAAACACATACACACACAGATAAAAAACTTGTATAAGTAGTGATTTTACTATTTACAGGCCCAAAGCTATTTTCCTGAGTTTTACTCATAAGAATCCATATTTGGATGCGTATGTGTATGTATTTGTATGTACATATATGTGTGTGTGTGTGTGTGTGTGAGAGAGTGAGTTTGGAAGTTAGTATAAATCTATAAATAACCTGCCCTATAACACGTATTAATGCAGCACCATACCATCACACGCCCACTCGCCTCGCTTCTTTCATTCGTTTGCTTTCTTTGTGTTTTCGCTTGGCTGAGCAGAGGCTTGGTACGTATTCAAAAACCAAATCCCTCAATTGCCTCATACCGGATTCGCAAACTTGCCGCGTGCTGATGCATGCCTAATGGCGAAAGCTGCAACACACACACATACACACAAAGTATATATTTTTATAAATGTGTATATATATATATTTATATACATAGACTTACTAATACAGATGCACAGACAGTGTTATTGATTACACAGACTGATTTCGTTAGGTGATACAAAATTAGTTTCTTTATGTTTTAGTGTTATTGTATAAATAATGGCTTAAACTCTATAACTTCTACGAGTATATACCACAATCTCTTATACGATAACGTTTAACAGAGATTTAAAACTTTTAAATTATTTTTACTTGTTTTTTTTTTTTTATATATATATATATATATATATATATATATGTCTGTGTGAGCTTGTGTTTGTATATATATATATATATATATATGTATGGGAGAGCCTGTGACAATGATAAAAGTTTTTATTTGCTTAGTAATTTTTATATATATGTATAGAAAAAAAATTAAATAAAACTTTAAAGAGAGATTTATATGATAAGATTAATATTATAATTATAATACAATAATAATATATTGTATTCACTCGCATTTAATGTAATAAATAAATAATGTTTAAGGAATAATATATAAGGGTCTAATAATCTAGGATCTAATTAGTAATAAAATATTTTGTTTTGTCTTTTTTATTAGTATTAAAATATTATTATTGTATATATATATATATATATTTATTTATATTGATTCGCTGTTCTTTATTGCCAAACGCTACAACCAGAGACCACCGTCACATATCTCAAGAACCATCTTTTTACGGAAGTATTCCATGTGATCCTGCGTGAAGGTAACTGGCTTATTGCGTGTTATATACTCAGCAAACATACAACTGAATACACCACAATCGCTTCCATTTGTCTGTTGTGGTACATTTTGAAAATTTTCAATTTTGAAATCGCTTGTATCGAATGGTTGCTTGCGTTTATCCAAAGATTCCTCACGTAAGTACATCTCTAAAGCGTTTAACACAACATTATTTGGTTTACCCATTGAATCATAATAACGAATTGTTTTATTTTTCATGTGTATAATGGCCATACACCAATGTACACCACCTACATGCACGGGGACCGGTATAATATCCTTGTTAAATAAATCAACCTTACGTGTCCAACGTTTAACAGCAGCATGTCCATTTTGCAATAATCGGGGTATAAAAAATGTATTCATTGCATAAACACTTGGCAATTTTCCTTCCTTTTGCTCAGATCGATCCGTAAGTAAGCTCATATAAAAGTTTATAACCTCATCATTTAACCAACAGCTACCAATTAGTGTACGTATATCGTTGCGTGTAATATTCAGACTGAATTTCGAGACGAGCACTTGTTGTGGTGGCCCTTGAACAAGCATATTATAACGTTGCTGGTGTTCTTGAATGAATGGAGGAAGCTCCGTTTCGCTTTCCTCCAATACTGGATATTTCTCCAACACAAATAATGTTTGGCCCAAGAAACGACGCTTAGATAAGTTTTGACGTAATTCCTGCTCAAAGGAACGTCGCTCATCAGTGAATTTTTGAACTTCTTGGATAGCAAGCTTCCGTTCTTGAATCTTTCTCTGTTGCTGGCGGACAGATTTCTCAATAAACATTTCCGTATAATTTTCGGCAAAATATATGGAAGTATTATTCCGCATTTGTAGAGCTTTTGTTAATGGCCGCGACATTGGTGCTAATGGTGGAGCCGTTGCTAATGATACATTGGTATGATCTCCATTCTGCTCATCATTCAGGTGCACATTTGACACCAGTCTGGAGTTATCACAACTGGCGCTATCATTGGAGGCAGTACTTCTAATGCTGTAATAGTCGAAACGATTTGATAGCGGTGACTTCGTGGCCAACGGTTGCTGTTGCTGTGCACTTGATTTGCTTTCAAGCAATTTGGAATATTCTGCACGATCTGAAGGTATTGTATCAACGGATTTCGTTGTACTTTTAATAAGACCACGCAGCCATTCATCGCCGTTTAAGGATATACGCTGAAGTGGCGGTGGAGGTGGCGGTTTTACCCCATGACGTGTTGTAACAGGACGCCGCATATGTGAACGTTCTTGCTCCTTTAGGGTCAAATTATTGATAAGGTTAATATATTGATTGTGTTCACTTATGTTATCCTTTAGCAGCATAAGGGTGTCTTTGTTAACTGACGGATCATATACATTGTTAACATGACCATTGAGCCTTGCCTCTGATGAGAGACTGCTGGAAGGACGTGGATAGTTTTGTTCATTTAAAAATCCATTTGTACCATAACGCAAAGCATCCGAATACAACAATTTTTGCTTTGCCGTTGGTGTACAACTTTCATTATTATCAACTTGTGATGACTCTGAACTAATCAAACGATCTGCAAATGCCCGATACATATTGCTTTCATTATGATGTTGTTCCTCATTATCAGATAAATCAACACATACAGAAGGCTGTGTGTTCCGTACACGTGTATGCCTTGTTTGTGGTGAACAGAATATTGAAAGACGTTTCGGAGGTGGAATCGCGGAAATATGATTGCTGTTGTTATCCTGTTCTTTTCGCTGTTTGGGTTCAGCCATGTAGTTAAAGTTATCAGCGTCATTCGGCATAAACTTAGGAAATGTATTATCCACTCGCCGGTATTTAATAAGACGTTGTGCAGTGGTCTCGTAACCAAAGGATTGATAACTTCGTTTGCGAGTATTATCGTTATCTTCATCCCCAATATTGGGTGGATCTTTGGTGTTGTTCCGTCCACCCACCATAAACCATTGACGTATCTTATTAAACAAATGAAAGCCCATCGAATCACGATTATCAGTTTGTGGATACCCGTGGCAATCAATTGTTGATGTTAATGCTTTAATTCTTTGATCAATTTCTTTTATGAGCTCTGCTGCTTCGGTTTCACTTTCAATTGATGATTTTCCCGATTTACTTATTTCTTGCGTTTCTTTTAACAAATATTCACGTACATCGCTTAATTTACGCTGCAGCAGTAGAACACCCCACATGCCATCCGCTTGACGATTATTGCATACTTCGCGTATGAAGTCCAAGGCACGTTGTATCACTGTCACACGGGGGTCTGGGTACGTTTCTTGTGTGTTAACTGATGGCGTTGCTGTTTCTGTTGCAGGTGGAAGTGTTGGTGGATTTGTTGGTGTTTTACGTAAAATAGTGTTTAATTTGCACTTTTCTAGTACTGGCTCAGATTCTTCTATAGAGTGTGGTTGTATAAAACCGTAATCATTTGGCGGTTGTAGACTAGTATTTAAGTTAGAATTGTTTGTAGGTTCATTGCTTGTCTGTTGAGTTGGTGTCGATAATGATCCGGCGCCATTCGTTACAAACGGTAAATTATTATAATTGGGCAGCCCAAAACCGTTTAGTGCGTGGTCTGGATTCCAGTTGGCTCCGCCGGCCGACACAGGTGCTCGAGTGGGCCGTATATTGACTGATTTTGCGCACACTGTTTACAGCGTGCAATCTTGGCGAAACAGTCCGTTTTTCAATAAAATTGCGAACAAATTTAAATAAAATATATATTTTTTACAACAAATCCTTTGCTTGCCAAGTCTTTAGCGTGCTGAACAAAAGGCTTCGGTATCGATTATTAATCATAATAGTATTTGGTTTCGATTCTGGTTTTTGGTTTTTGGTTTTGGCTTTGGCTTTGGTTTTGGTTTTCCGTGAAGCATTCGAAATTAAGTTTTTTAGTCCCCAAAAAGTTCGCTCCATGAAATGGTCTCAAATTTGTATTTTATTTATATTTTATTTATGACCAAGCACATTATGCAGGAAATACAGCCGTTGATCTGTTGAAGGGCTATAAGAATATCAAAAGCGAATTTTATTCTAAAAATTGATTAGAAACGAACAGATATATAAGTATAAATTTGTATATTTAGATAAATTTGCTTATAGCTCAAGTCTCCCAACTTGATATAAGAATTATATAATAATTTCTATCAGATACTCGACACTGGTGAAAGTCTTTCTAAATATAATTAATTAAATGTAAATTTTATCTTTCTTTTCATAATTAAATTCTTAGTCTTTATTACACTCATATGGAAATTTAATTTAAAATATTTAAATGCAAAAACATATATATATTCAGATATAGTTAATTATAATGTGTGAGGAAGTCCTGTATTGTGTCTGATAATTGCTTGACAAGCTTAAAATTTTCCAACGACATTTTTCGCTTAAGCAGTATTTTTGGAGAATTTTCCCCTTGAGTTTCTGCTGATGCCAGCTAACAATGACTCATGACGTGATAAATTGGATTTTCAATTATATAAGTGTGTATGTTGGTGTTGAGTTACTTGTCAGAGACACACATGCCACACATATTTATTATACAGATCTGTTGTAATATGTATATAATATATTTCATGGTCACAAAAAACTAAATGTCGTTATTTTGTGTGTTTGAATTGCCTTAATACTAATTTCTTTTCGATGCTCACTCTTCTGCCATGAAACGTTTTCCAACAATTAATTAGTAACATTAGAAAAGAAAATGGAAACGTATTTTATATTAAACAAGTAAGAAGTCTGTAGTCGAGTGTACCCGACTACGAGAGCCCCTTTGCCAACATATACAGCCATACACACACATACTCATACATACACACAGTTCTGCACGTACTTAGCCATTGCGCGCACCTTTTAGCCCCCCACGCTCTATAGCGCAGTACTTAATGTTGTATAACTTCCGTGTTTATTGTTAAATTTTAACGAAATTTACAACGTAGATAAAGAATGGTCCATTTAATATGTGTGCGGAAAACAAATTTGATCGGTTCAAAATTGTACCTTATAATCGATTTTTTCGATTTGCGGGGGTCAGGGGAGGAAACTCGAAAATCTAAAACAAACTCGTATAGCGTACGAACATAACAAATCTAAGTTCCAAATTTCGTTGCTCTAGCTCTTATTTTGCGTGCACTACTATACCCCCCGGGGCCCATAACGCCACTTTTGATGATCTATAGCTTCCGAGATTTTCGATCAATCTTACCCAGATTCACAACATCGATCAAGAATGGTCTAATTATGATGTGTACCAAAAATAAATTTGATCGTTTGAAAAATGTGCTTAATAATCGTTTTTTTCGATTTGCGGGGGTCAGGGGAGGAAATTGAAAAATCAAAAACAAACTCATATAACCTACGAACATAACGAATCTAGATTTCAAGATGGTTGCTCTAGCTCTTATAGTCTCTGAGAAACAGGCGTTCATACAGACGGACAGACGGACAGACAGACAGACAGAACAGACGGACAGGGCTAGATGAACTCGTCTTGTCGTCCTGATTCAGAATATATATACTTTATGGGGTCTCTGATGATTATTTCTATGTGTTACATACTTTTGGATTTTGCACAATTTCAATAGCTCCGCTTTGCTTCTTTTTTACAAAAAGGCAAAGGGGCTAATTATAATGAACCCGAAGAATAAATTTAAATTTTCTTTTCTCAAAATCATATATATGATATATTTATTTTCAAGAATTATTATACAGAAAATGCTTTTAAAAATGTTACAAACAATCTTTGTTTTAATTATTATTATATTTTAATAATAATACTTTAGCTACGAATGAGAGAAACTTTTGGTATACTTGAAAATTGTTAATTCTTATAAAAATATAGAAATTGGCTTCCTTTTCCTTTTTTTAAGGGAAAGGGGATAAAAAACATATAAATCCGTTTTTAATGAGTTGGTGACTATTTTTAAACAATTGCATAATAATTTTTATTAGCAATAGAGCTTAATAGATACATTATAAAATTCTGTCAGTAACCCCGAGCGAACAGCTGTTGAACCAGTGAATCATTTACGAATCATAATCTGCGACAGAAGCAAACACTGAAATGGGAATCATTAGAATCCTTTGTTGGGAGTCGACAAACAGTAGCTGTCGGAAAATTCCCAATGCACTCGTCTTAGGCTTAAAGCTTTCCAATATATGCAGCTGATTGATAATTGAATATGTGCAATGCAGTTGGTAGATGGTTGCTAATGTCTATTGGTGACGGGGTGGTGGCACTTCATTTGATTAACTTGTCCCCATTATAGTGTTGCCATGGCCACAGCTACTGCCACATCCAAAGGCAAAATGCTTATTCAGTTGCTAATAAATTGCAATTTGCTAATTGGAATTGAAATTGTGCCTTTACAGTCCCTTTGTTCTTTAAAAGGCAGAAATTGAGGTCTAATGGCTTAATGCAACAAAGAAAACTTTGTAAAATGTAAAAAATAATCACTCTTATTGAGTATATATATTCTTGATCAGCATCACTAGCCAATTTGATTAACACATCTAGTTAGAGTAATGAGTTATAGGGAAACCAAAGTGAGAATGCCTTGGATTCTTAGGCTTTACAAGTTTGTTTTAGAAGCACGCAACAACTTACAGTAAAGGGATTCGCATAGTCGGTTACACCCGTTATATTTACTTATTTTTTTGCCGTTGTATTATTGTGAATATATACGAAAACTTTATAATTCAACCACAGGATTGATAAACATGTAAAAAAGGCTTAAAAATAGTAAAAAAAAAATATTAATGATGTTATTTCATTGTTTTCTCTAGTTTCCACTTTGTTAGGTTTAAAGAGATGTAAAGGGACTTCTTTGTGGTTAACCTAAACTACAATTTAACGCTCGATTTGTCAACAGAAGTAAGTTTGTCTTTGGTTTATATGTATGTATGCGTGGGTGGGTGTATGCCTAACTTATTTGCTAATTATACAAATATTTGGCACTCAAACTTGCGTAGTAACTAAACCCCGTAAAGCCACTTAAAGAGCTCATGGCCTAAGCTTAACATGAAGGGCTCAGAATGCGGCGTTGATTGATACGCTAATTGAACGTTCAGTCATAAAGCTAAAGTAAATATTTAATTTATTGACACAGTTACATATGTATATATATTTATATATATATATAAACACCTACATATAAACATTTACTACATATTATTATATTCATTACTAAAAGGCATTAGTTTTGGTAAATTAACAAGAAATAAGAATTAAATCAGTTACATTGACAAAACTTTGCCTTTATTTTCATTGATTTTGTTGCACGAGCATTTTATGGCATTTTTGTAATGGTCTAGGAAATTGTGTGTGTTCGTGTGTGGGTGTAAACTTGTATATGTGTGTATGTGCTGTATGTTTTTAAGAGCCGTTGGCTATTTAACCAATGTCTTGAGACTCACAGGGCCAAAAAAATGTCAATGACTTAAATGTGGCGCATGGAATTTTATATTGCTCTAGCTGCTGCCACGCCCCTCTTAACGAATGTCAACCCTTTTTAATTACAAAACGTTTCCCTTAAGTTTTTTGTGAGTGGGAGTTGTAGAATCTAAACTTAAGATACTTTGTGCTTTTGTGTAGTTAATTGCTTTGAATGTCGTTCTTATCATCCAAAAGAGATCATTTGAACCTCGCCCGACATTATACCTTTACTATTTAGCCATTAAATAATTTTCAAGCTAACTGCAAGGGACAAGGACAAGGCTTGCTGTTACTTTTTTTTTAAAAATGTCCTTACTTTTTTTTTAGCCCCTTTGCCTTTTTGTAAAAAAAGAGCAAAGCGGAGCTATTGGAAATGTGCAAAATCCAAAAGTATGTAACACATAGAAATAATCATCGGAGACCCCATAAAGTATATATATTCTGAATCAGGATGACAAGACGAGTTCATCTAGCCCTGTCCGTCTGTCTGTCTGTCCGTCTGTCCGTCTGACCGTCTGTCCGTCTGTCCGTCTGTATGAACGCCTGTTTCTCAGAGACTATAAGAGCTAGAGCAACCAATCTTGAAATCTAGATTCATTATGTTTGTAGGTTATACAAGTTTGTTTTTGATTTTTGAATTTCCTCCCCTGACCCCCGCAAATCGAAAAAATCGATTATAAGGTACAATTTTTAACCGATAAGATTCTTTTTCGCACACATATTAAGTATACAATTCTTCATCTACGTTGTGAGTTTCGTTAAAATTGAACGAAAAACACGGAAGTTATACAACAATAAGTACCGCGCTATCGAGCGTGGGGGGCTAAAAGGCGCGCGCAATGCCCAAGTACGTGCAGAACTGTGTGTATATATGAGTATGTGTGTGTATGGCTGTATATGTAGGCAAAGGGGTTCTCGTAGTCGGGTACACTCGACTACAGACTTCTTACTTGTTTTTTATTGTAGCGTCAGCTGTATTGAGCCCACAGTCATTACTAATACATAGAATCAAAGCACTTGCTTGGGTTAATTCTAGATTACAGGTTTTAGCTCTATTTCAATCCATATAGCCCTCTTTATCTCTCAGACACGAGTTTGGTTTATATTGTAGTTACTGACGTGTCTCTAAATTAACACAGTAAAAATGTGTGTGAAATAGGACACACGCAAATATTTTATATATTCACAATTTGACGTCAAAATACTTCCCTTCCCATCTGTCTCTATATCTCTCAGTCAACGGAAACTTACTGAGAGCTTAAGCTCTTTAAAATCGTATTTAATTTCTCCATGTTTACCCCTGCACATTCAATCAATTAAATTTTTGCCATATTATTATAAGGTATATTATCCGATAAGCAGTTAATTATTACGTTAACAACATATTTTTAGATAATAAATATCATACAAAATATACCGAAACCCCATACCATACTATAAGGTATTTAGAAACTTAAATTCAAAAATTATTGCCTACTTTTCAGGGCACCTGGTATATAATAACTACCTAGGAATGTTATCAGGATATTTTAAAAATATTAAATGGAAGCAAAACAGTTTATTAAATTTATATTTATATAAATATTAGCTATAGCTAAAAATTGATGTTAATGCAAATATTATCTGTTGCATCTCATATAATATAAATGAACATAAATGTAGAGGAAGCTGTTGGTAATTGTTTTGCATGTTTATTTCACATTTGGTTAAATGAAAACAAGATCTTTTATTTACGAGATAATTATTTAACCCAAACACGCAAACTGCAGACACGCTTAATGACTTACGAAGGATATCGACCGGGTATCTCGATGACTTCATTAAAATTACTCATTTAATGCCGGGCACGAAGCCAAGTTAACTTAACTTCAAAGCACCAGGCTCATTGTTAAAGATGGTAGATGCTCATGTATCCCTATACTCTGGGCTCTCTTGTTCTTGGTTCCTATTTCCTAACCCTTTGGTCTATTTTCCCAACTGCAAACAAGCTGTGAAAATTGTTTACCAATCCCCAGCTCACTAGTTTACTCCATGCATCCTTTTCCCAACCTAACCAAGAGTAGCCTCAATATTATATTGAAAGTGCATAAGCAATTGCGTATATGTTACATTGTTTGTACATATGTGTGCATGTTATTTTCTCTTTCCCTTTCTAAGAGTATATGCCAGACTCTGTTGTAACTTTTTTGTATCGTTGTTTACTGTTGGTTTCTTATCCTCGAAATTGCTATAGCAATTTCATCTGTTTGTTTGTATTAACTTAAATTGTTTATCGAACCAACTTGTCCCACGTTTTATATTATTTTTGTGCGTTTTGTTTCTTTATTCAATTCATTATTTGCTATTTGTTATTTGCTATTGTATTCAAAAGCAACATTTACACAATAGTTACATATTATTCAAAATATGCTAATACTCATATTATGCTCACAGGACAAACCCTTCACTAAGTAATTACCAAATTTTAAACGAAAATTGGGTTAAAACCTAAACAAATAAATGAATTTAAATTAATTTCTAAAATATTCCTGATGCTTAAAATCAAAGCATCTTTGATTCTTTAGAGTTTTTTAATATGTGAACTATGTATTAGATAATATATAATGTGTATTATTATGAAATTATTTAGACAATATCCAAAATTATATCTTGTAAATATATTATGTCACTAAAGATTAAATAGTGATAGTCCTTTAATAAGTTAAACGTAATTTTAACATAAATTTATTTTTCTTTAAAATTTGACTTATGTTCCTTAAAACATCGACTGCTTACCTCCTTTACCCTTTTAAAAAGGGAACTAATGGATTTGTGCTTAATCTTAAAGAATGTAACAGGTAGTAATAATCATCTAAAACTCTTTTAAGTATATTTATTCTTGATCAGGACGACTAGTCCAGGCGAAATAGTTCTGTCTATTAGCTGTCTGTCCGTCTGTCTGTCTGTCACTCTGTCTGTCGGTCTGTCTGTATGTATGAACGTGTCAGTGCATGTAGAACTATGTATATGTGTGTATATGTGTGTGTATGTATGTGTATATTGGCTAAGGAGTTCTCATAGTGGGGTACACTCGATTATAGTTTTCTTACTTGTTTCAATTGTGATTGTGAAATTCTCTATATAGTAACCAAGATCTCTGAGTCAATCAATCTACGATTAAACTAAGCTGGGTAATATATTTGCTGTAGTATTTTGTGTAGAGTTTACTTAAGGTTTCTCCAAAATATACGAAGATTGAAAGAGAAAGCGAGAGGCATATTGATTGTGCGTGACTTAAGACTTTAGTTATTTCCTAGCTGTTAGGAGACATGTCAGACCTAGACCTATAATGTTATTTGTTTGCTTCATTCCTGTATTACAAGCATAATATTTGTGCCTATGAGAGGAGCTGCCGTCCAATACGTAAGTTGGTTGAGATTAATGATTGCCATTGTACACCTAACGGTGTTGAGTGGCATAGAGGATGAGTGTACCTGGGGGTAGCTGTTGGCTGCATACATTTAAATAATTAATGCATAATTAATGATTTATGCATTAGGTATTTTGTGGTTAGGGTTTGCGGCTGTGAACTAAAGTCCGCCAAAGGCGAACTGAAATCTGCTCGCAACATAAATAAAATGTATGTAAGAATAAGAGTAAATTAAAGAAAAGTGAAGTAAAGAGAAATAATAAAAGCAAAGAACGAACCTTTCGGAGTAAATGTTGCTGCCACTTGCAACGCAGCTGTGGCCAATGCTTTTCCTGCTTGTCTGTTGCTGTGTTGCTCCTGCTGCTAATGCTGCTGTTGTTAGTTTAGTTTCCGCTTTTGGTTTACTCTCTTTCTCGGTTTACACTTGCCACACTTTGCAGTAAAACAGTTAATCCATCATCATTATGAATTTTCTTGCTGTTCTTGCTTATTTTTTGTATTCTTTTTTCTCTCTCTTCAATGTTTATGTATTTTTTTTATGTTGGCGTATCTACTTACGATGTTGTTGCTTTGTCTTCCGCTGCTGTTGTTGCTACTGTTGCTCCTGATTTGATGTTATCGGCAACACATGTAATATCCTTTTTTTTAAACTCTTAAACATCAACAACAAAATGACAAACAAACAAAACAACAAACTCTCTGACACCGTATAGGCGTTTTTTGGCGTATACTTAAAAGGTCAAAGGTTGCACGTTGTTTTTTCTGTTCCTGCTATTTTATGGTAACTTTGAAGAGTGTCATTTTTCCTCTCTATTCTATTCTTTAATATTGATCTGTGTTTATATATACTTTATTGCTTTTCAACCTAATGCAAAAGTAATTAAATTTTATCTGATGCTCTTCCCATTATTGTGGCACTTATTTCAGTGTTCCTTGTACTCTTGTTGCCATTCACACATCCATGCAACATTTCATTGCATGTTTATAGTTGCTGCGACCACAGCTGTGTGCACAGTTGATAACTGCACAGCTGAATGGCCCTGCTTAATTTGCAGTAAATGTTTTTGCTTCTCATTAAGTTTAATTCTATACGACGCCCACACATTCAAGTACGCCTACATACACGCCCATCTACCTTACTTAAAGCATAAATGTTGTGTTTGTTATTGCTGCTGTTGCTGTTGCTGCTGCTCCTGCTGCTGCTCCTACTGCTGCTGATGTTGATGTTGTTCTTGTTGATGTTGTTTTTTGTTTTTGTTTCTTTTTTTGGCACTAATGTGCTTTACCGAGGCAGAATGTGAAAATTTAACAACCATTGGCATAGCCTGGAAAATAGCATCAGCATATTCCGGTACGACTTGTGGGAGGCTAATTTGGCCATGTGGCTCCTTAGTCAAGTGAAGCAGAGTAAAAACTGGGCCTGAATTAGGTAACAACATGAGTTAAGCTTTCATTCATACTTACTAGAATTAGTCAAAAACTAATGCAAGGTTTCCGACAAGCTCGAATAATGCGACTAATTATATAATATATTTTGAATTTAATAGAAAGACATATGCTTTAACAAGGATGTTGGATCTTAAATTTTGTTGAGTTAAACAAAAATATATATACTCGTATCCCCTATAATAGCCCCTACCATATCCTCACCTACTCTCCTCAGTATTTAAGTGGTATTCAAATCAAATTTCCAGAATTCTTGGTTTGCAATTTGGTAAGAGTAAATGTTTCTTTTAAAATAACTATGATTGCATATGTTGAGAGTACTGTGCGTGCGTGTGGGTTGAGGATCGTAGCTGTCGTCAAGTGATAATACTAATGAGATTACATGGCTCTTGTTACTCTCGCTTATTGGTGGTATAACGTGGTATCAAAGCCACTTAACCGCGCCAACTAGCGCGAGAGTTAAGCTAAATGATGTTGTCTCTCTGAAGCTGCTGTCTCTGTTGATTATGTTGATTATGTTGATGGGGCTGATGGTGATGATGATGATGATTTATAATAATGATGTTAATAACTTATATAACTAACGTTATACAAATCTCTGCTCATATACAAAAATATAAAAGCACGTACACACACACACACACAAATACACACAGGGAAAGAGAAATACATACATACATGCATTAAACTATATTTACTCCATATAGAGACACGTTGATTTGAGCCAAGTTTCCTGGTTTTACTTTCTTTTCTGTTATTTTTTGCTTAACTATTGAACTGTTGTTTTTTTTGATTTTGTTTCCATTTGAGGCCTTCCTTTGCTCTTTGTGTATTTGTTCATTTTTTGTGAAACAATTTCCGATTATATTTTTGTTAAATATATATATATATATATATATTGCCGTTTTTACTTTTATTTTTTGTTTGCCTGTTATCAGTGTGTGCTTTAAGACTAATCAGGGCCAGCATTGGTAACAACAAGAATATTGGGGGCACTCACTTTGCTACAGGATTTTCTCGTTTATTTTTCTGACCGACTTCGTTCACAAACATACCAATAGCCGTACATACCGATACCAACACTAACACTAACACTAACACCAGCACCAGCACCAACACCAACACACACACACACACTCACACTCACAGACAGGCAAAACACATCCACACAAAAGCGCGCACGTTTTGCGAGTTGCGGTTAACGGGGCTAACAGGACTGCGGCTATGGATGCTGCTGACTGTTCTTCTCACGTCGATGGACCATTTTTGACTGCTTTCAAATTCAACTTGTATCGGTGCAGAATTCTTATAAGAGTTGCCATCTGCTGCTGATGCTACTACTGTTAATACCATTGCTGTTGCTGTTGTTGTTGTTGTTGTTGTTGTTATTAATGCTGCTGCTCTATTCTTGCCTAACATCTGTGCACAACGAAAGAGCAAAGAGAAGAGAAAATCAAATCAACTGAGAGCAACTGCGAGAGCATGACCCTTGTTGCATATGCTGTTTGTTCTCCATTTATTTGGGCTGCACACGTGATAGAATTCTGGTGGCGGATAAGGTTGCCAGACTTTTCGCAGATTCAAAAATCTTATGAGCAACAAATTATTATATTTTCTATAAATATATAACATACTATAACATTGATTTTCACACTCTTCCTGATAATATACAATTATTGATAGAATGGTTAAAATTTTCTAAAAATTAACATATACCACATGAAAATAGTAAAACCTTCTCAACATACAGTTCATATTATTTTAAATAAATATATTTAGTAATACATACGTCTTGTATTTAATGATTTTCTCTACCTTAGAGAGACGGGGGCTTATGGACTTATATAATTTGTAACTAACTGGCAGCATTTTAATCCTTTAAGTCCTTTTTTGTATTATGCGCTCTTATATGCTTTTATGCTACGTTCGTTCTCCGTTTCTCTTATTCTCTCTCTGCTTTCGGGACGGAGTAAAGGACTTGCGCAGTACAACTTTGAACAACTTTGCACTTAGTCCTGACAGTAGAAAGAACAACAACAATACAATTTTATCCACAGTGCCAGAAATCTACTTATATAGGTAACCACAGGAACAAAACGCGTTTAGTTGCCGCGTTGACAACTTTGTGGCTGGGTAACAAACACACAGACACACACATACATACACATAAAGACATGTTGAGGCACACACACACACACACACACACATATATATAACACAAATACAGAGAACAATATGTTGACAAGCATGGGTCGTATGGACAATAGTGGATAGCAAAGCAAAGCAGTACCAATATCTTTGTTAAGAAGTTGGACAGGCATTTGGCAGAACCATTGACCTGGTTATACACTCATACACACGCACTCATACACACATTCATACACACATTCATACACACACGCGTACACCAGGCACAGCACATACCAATGAAAAAGATTTACACTGGACAGTGAATGCCTTGACATAGCGCAGCAGTCAGAAGAGCACCAAAGAAATGAACAACAACAACAACAACAACAACAACAACAATAACAACAAATAGCATATAAATCTAATGTTAAACTTTTGACACTGTCTCGGCGTGAAGCCGTCTAATGGGCAGAGGGATATAAGGGAAGCAAGGGCAAGTCCCTTTTACTTCCGGTCTGACAGTTGGCGACAACAATAGGAATAATACACACACACACATACATATACAATCATATACATACGCTTCACTACACAGCTAGAATTTATGATCTCCAATAACTTTGCTGCTCTATCTACGAGTATTTTTAGAAATCTTTCGAAACGCCACGAAATAAATAATAATAATAAATTTTGCGCTTTTCTTTTTGACATTTTCTGTTGATGTCTGCTTTGCTTGTTTCTCGTCTGTTTCACGCAGAATTCTTATTATGACAATTTTGAACATTTCTCTTGTAGCTATAATGGCGAAACATATACAACACATACATATACAACACATACACACTCACAAACATATAAGCATACTGTTAAGCCTTTACATGAATTTTCATTCACTTTATTGTTGGCCACATTGGGCCATAAATTTGTTCGAGCCTTTTATTTCCAAGGTTAAGCAGCTAAGAAGTATTTTGCGCATAATTTCTGATTTTTTCTTCTGGCAACACACACACACAATAGCTTATAGTCACACACACACAAACACATTGAAATAAACAAAATAGCATGTGGCGCCATAAAATGTCCTTCGGTGTTTTTGTTTTTTTACTGTTTTTGTTTTGTTTCTGTTTTTTTTTTAGGTTATTTAATAGAAATTTCTTATTGATTTCTAATTTTTCGTGGAAACCGTAATAAAAATTGTCACATGTGCCACACACACATACAGACATAATGCTTCTCTTTCTTGCGTGAGTATGTGTCACATTGATTTGTTTATTTACGAGCGATTTGATGAATTACGAAAATCATTTTTCCATGTTATTTTTGAGTTTTTATTGCTGTCCTTTGTGGTTGCTCCTTTATGGTAATTGTTGTTGCTTTGGCATTGTAAGTCTCCTATCAGGCTATTCTTGTATTTGTCTTTGGCGGAGAAATTTTTCTTTTAATTTTATAGCTTAACATAATAATATAATATAATATAATATAATATAATATAATATAATATAATATAATATAATATAATATAATATAATATAATATAATATAATATAATATAATATAATATAATATAATATAATATAATATAATATAATATAATATATATATATATATAATATAATATAATATAATATAATATAATAATAATAATGTTAATAGTTGAGGGAAAAATTACGACTGCGTATCAGCTGGATAAGATCCCATCATCCACTCGACAAGGCCGCTTGGCATAGAGCTCAGACTATGCTAAGACGGTCATTGCGGTATTTTAGATCAGAGTGGTTCGACCGAAGACTCGCTTACACTGACACTGATAGGAAGGCAATTCACTCCTTGTGCAAGGAGAAGCTTCTGGTAGATGCAGGTGGTGCTTGGTGTCCGTCTGATACAGAGTAAGCAGAGGACTTTGCTATACACCTAGCTGGCAGAATTGTGCCCAACGACCTTTCTTGTCTGCAGGATATTGAAAAAGTGATGGATACGTTGACCATCAGTTCGAAATGGATCTGTCAATTCAGCCTTTTGAGCCAAGGGCGCTATTGTCATTCCATGTCATCATTAATATTATGATCTTGATTATGCTTAATTAACAGTTAAGCTACAGCGCTGATTGAAGCAGAATTAAGACAAGAGTCATAATAGAATAATTATAATTTTTTTTACCTTTTTAAATTAAAAAAGAAAAACGCCAGCGGTACAACTTAACAATATTGAGTTGACCAGAGAAGCAAAAGTACCTTGGAATTACGCTGGATAAACGCCTTAACTTTCAGGTGCATATAAAGGCTGCAGTAGTAAACTGCAATATAAAGCTATCTCGTCTAAATTGGATGCTTGGGAAAAAATCTAAACTTTCCCTGCGATGCAAAAGGGCAGTTTACAAAGCCGTTATTATACCGACATGGTGTTTTGGAATCCAAATTTGGGGAATGGCTGCCCCATCTAACAGAAAAAAAATCCAGATGCTTCAAAATAAAGCTCTCCGTTTTATCACTGGATGTGACTGGTACGTCAGAGGTACTACTCTTCACAAAGATCTTAAAATTGATACTGTGGAGTTGCAAATAAACCGGCATACCAGCAGATACAATGATAGGTTAATTGCACACAGGAACAGAGTTGCCAGACCATTGGCAAATGAGCAAAACAATAACCCGCTTAAAGAGAAGACAAGTTTTAGATATAATAATATAACCAAACAAAAAATTTTATAAATTATTTAATTACTAATAGTTATTAAGCTTTACCCATGAGACGAAGCGTGGTCTCTTTTAATATAAGATAAATTTACTGTTAAGGTCTATATTGCTGACTGTGTTCATTAAATAAATGAATTAATAATTTAATTTAAAAAAAAAAAAAAAAAAAAACCTAATTTCCCTTAAAAACAGTTGCATAGTTTTTAATCGTATGAATTTTGTATTTCTTGCTTAGAATTCCCAATCAGTTATATCAAAATATTGTATAATTGACTATTGTTGTGAGATGATTGTCAAGGTTACTTTGGTTTACCTTTAATTCTTTCTTTTAACAGTCATATATGGAAATTATAATGGACCAGATTGATTGCTTGATGTTGTTTGCTTGACCGATGTTTATATACCCGTTCTTACCATGGATAATTGTCATTATATGTATTATATAAATAGTTATATTAAGTGAAAATAAATATGAAAATGAATTGATCAAAATATGGGCGTTTGCTTTGTGTTTTGAAACAGTTCCTTTGGTTGCTTATCCATCAGCTTATCCTTGGTACGCTCGCTAAGCCAGTAGCGGTTTTAGCTCTAACAACTTATAAATTACAATTAACCATGCAAATAATAGTAAGAAATTTAGAATAAATAATAAAGAATTTTGTTCCTGGTGCGCTACCGCTCAGTATTCTGTGATTGCGCAGGTCTCTTCATCCCGATTACGACAAGTCGGACTGTTATTGAAACGTAGCTAACGCTGAAGTGCGTAAGAGAGTAAATCAGATAGGGTGTTATAATTAAGCCTATAGCCAGACAGAATACTTACAATGTTATTGTCTGTTCTTATAAAGAAAATATACAGGGGGTCAATAACTAGTCAACTTCCAACCAATACTTATATTTAGTAATGGAGGTAACCAAAATCAGAAAGCTCGAGATCTTATGCGCCGGTTTCCCAGAGGGAGACGCCTAAGACACAATTACTTTATTTATTATCAATATCAGAAGGCTTTATATAATTTTCGTATTTCTCGCTTAGAATTCCCATATATCTAACAGAGCGTAGATTCCAGGTGAAGGTGAGAGCTGCCACATCTAACCCACATATGATTGTCGCTGGTGTTCCACAAGGGAGTGTTCTTGGTCCACTCTTTTACAATATATACACAACTGACCTGCCAGTTCCGGTAAACTCTACCTCTACCCTACTTGGTTCATATGCAGATGATGTTTGTTTCTTTTACTCTGCGCCCGACGAAATGGAGGTCGCTCACGGCGCTCAACATTACCTACACCGGCTCGAGAATTGGACTCGCAGATGGAACATAGCGCTTAATCCTAGCAAATGCATAAACGTGTGCTATACTGTACTTAGAGGTGACGTGCCAGCGGTACAACTTAACAATATTGAGTTGACCAGAGAAGCCAAAGCTAAGTACCTTGGAGTTACGCTGGATAAACGCCTTAACTTTTAGGCGCATATAAGGGCTGCAGTAGTAAACTGCAGCCTTTAATTTAATATATATATTTTATTCATTAGGAAGCGCTCAGAGAATTTGAACCTAACCTAACGGGGGGTAACAGGTATTTTTTGGAAACAATAGTTTCCCTAAAACTAAAGAAAAAATAAAGAAATTATTTACAAATGTTGGAATAAATTAACTAAAAGTTCGCGAAGGTAAATCGCTTGGATGAACTCTCATCAGACGACGATGGGGTAGAGGCTCGGTAAGTTGATTCGCCAGTGGATTCGGGTGAGCCAAAAGTCTTTCGGCATAACGGCTGCTATGATGGTTGATCTGGTCTCCGATAAACACCAGCTTCAGGTCTTTTTCGATTACTCGATTGGTGACGTACCAGGGAAGCCCAGAAGCAGTTCTTGCAGCTTTAGACTGAAGTACCCTAAGCCTATTAAGTAGGCTTCTGCAAGCAGTGCCCCAAACTTGAATGGCGTATGACCAAGTCGGAGTTAAAATTGTATTTATAATTAGCGATTTGGTAGCAACTTGCAGCTTTTTAGAGCTGAGTAGCCAATCCAGCTTTTTCATTTTAGTTGTTGTTTTAGCTCTCACCGCTAGAATATGAATTTTCCAGATCAGCTTCTTGTCCAGATGCACACCAAGGTACCAGTGTGCAGCGCGGTTAATGATAGCTTCACCGTTGAAGCTGAGCCCTGAGCAGGTACCACGTCTTAGGGAAAACGTGACCCATGCTGATTTAGCGGAGTTTATAGCGATGTTCCATTTTGCACACCATTGCTCCATAGAAAGGAGCCATTCCTGAACTGCGGTAATGGAATTCTTCAGAGTGGGATGAGACGCCAGCATGGCAGTATCATCAGCATACGTAGCAAGAAGGAGCTGAGCCGGGAGGGTTTCTTCAGCGTTGTTATCAGGCGGTGGCATGTCAGCAGTATACAGGGTGTACAGGAAGGGACCGAGCACACTTTCCTCAGGAACGCCTGCATGTATCTGTTCAGGGTTGGATCGAGCATCTCGGATTGCTACCTCAAAAGTCCTGTCGGATAAATGATTTCAGGATCGTGTAATGGGGAGCGGGGAGCAGGTCTTTTAATTTAAATAACAAGCCTTCGTGCCACACCTTATCGAACGTTTGCTTCACATCCAAAAAGACGCCAACTGTGTAAAGCTTCTGCTCGAAGACACGCGTTATTTGATTGACGAGGCGATGAATTTGCTCGGGCAACCGTGGGATTTCCTGAAGCCAAATTGGTGTTGTGGTAAGTGGCCTCTTATTTGTGGCAGCTCCATCAGTCGTGTTAGCAGAATTCGTTCGAATATTTTGGAGAAGGTTGCCAACAGGCTTATTGGGCGGTAGGAGTCAATCTGGGCAGGAGATTTATTAGCTTTGGGGATCATAACAATCCGCGCATGCTTCCATTGTGTAGGAAAGTGCCCTAGTGTAAACATAGCAGTGAAAATTTTTACCAGAGCAAGGAATCCTTTGCGAGGCAGAGATTTTGCTGCACGGTTGTCGATGCCATCGTACCCAGGGGTCTTTTTCAATTTCAATGCCTTGAGTTGCATAGAGACTTCCTGCAGGGTGGTATGCCTCATGGGTCGGGCCGGTGCAGATGGTGCTTGAAGTTCAGCGGCAATGCTTTCGCGATGGGAATCGTCCGTAAGATTGAAGGGCGTGAAAGTTGATCGAAGATGACGAGCAAAGGCTTTAGCTTTATCACCGTCCGTCTTGAGCCAGACGCCACTCTGATTCAGTATAGGCGATTGGGATAAAGCCTGGCGTCTAATTCCTCTCGTCAGCTTCTTGGGAGAAAATTTAAACTTTCCCTGCAATGCAAAAGGGCAGTTTACAGAGCTGTTATTATACCGACATGGTGTTATGGAATCCAAATTTGGGGAATGGCTGCCCATCTAACAGAAAAAAAATCCAGACGCTTCAAAATAAAGCTCTCCGTATTATCACTGGATGTGACTGGTACGTCAGAGGTACTACTCTTCACAAAGATCTTAAAATTGATACTGTGGAGTTGCAAATAAACCGGCATACCAGCAGATACAATGATAGGTTAATTGCACACAAGAACAGACTTGCCAGACCATTGGCAAATGAGCGAATAATAACCCGCTTAAAAAGAAGACAATTTGTAGACATTATATTATAACCAATAAACCTTTAAATAATATTTAATTACTAATAGTTATTAAGCTTTGCCAATTAGACAAAGCGTGGTCTGTTTTAATATAAGTTAAATTTAATGTTAAGGTCTATTTTGCTGACTGTGTTCATTAAATATATAAATTATAATACTATAATAAAAAAAAAAAAAAAAAATAAAATAAAATTCCCTGGAAATATGCAACTGTTTTTAATCGTATGAATTTTGTATTTCTTGCTTAGAATTCCCAATCAGTTATATCAAAATATTGTATAATTGACTATTGTTGTGAGATGATTGTCAAGGTTACTTTGGTATACCTTTAATTCTTTCTTTTTACAGTCATATATGGATATTATAATGGACCAGATTGATTTCTTGATGTTGTTTGCTTGACCGATGTTTATATACCCGTTCTTATCATGGATAATTGTCATTATATGTATTATATAAATAGTTATATTAAGTGAAAATAAATATGAAAATGAATTGATAAAAATATAAGCGTTTGCTTTGTGTTTTGAGACAGTTCCTTTGGTTGCTTATCCATCAGCTTCAGTGTTGCCAGTTTAGCATATAATAATGCTAGATTTAGCATGTTTTAAGCTGGAAAAGCATATAGCATATTTCAGTTTTGATTTAGCTTACTTTTTATTAGGTAATCTATTACATGAAAAAGAAATTTTATATCAGTTTAAAGTAAAAGACGTTCAGACAACAACGAATTTTGTTAATTTTTTACTATCGTTACTTGTTGCGATTATGCCTAAAGTTGCATATAAACAAACACTTCGCGATGGATGGATGCAAAGTAGTGAGTTCAAGGATTGACTGCGCAAGCATCCAAGCGACGTAACAAAGGCATACTGTTTCCGTTGCAAAGCTACAGTAGGATCAAAAATTTATGATCTAAGGCAGCATGCTGCAACTAAAAAGCATATATCAACTATTGGTTTCATAAGTAACACGAACATATTAGAATTTCCAAGGAAATGCATTAAAACGCCGATACAAAAAGCAGCGCTCTGCTTGTATATTGCAAGTGCTGCTACTCTTATGAGTTGCCAACAAAATATTTATCAATGATTAATTCCAATGAAATATATACAACGAAAGAAACTGAGAATAACATTGACATTATAGATGAATATTTCAATTAAATTCTGATGTATGAAACAAGTTTTTCTTATGTTTTATTGATGATTTAGATTAAGCATATATTTCAGCATATTCTTTTCATTTTTAGCTTATTTTTAGCATATTTTTACTGCACATCTAGCATATTTTCGTGCTTCAAACCTGGCAACACTGATTCAGCTTATCCTTGGTACGCTTGCTAAGCCAGTAGCGGTTTTAGCTCTAACAACTTATAAATTACAATTAACGATGCAAATAATAGTAAGAAATAAGGAAAAATAAAATAAAAAGAAATTTAGAATAAATAATACAGAATTTTGGATCCTGGTGCGTTGTCGCTCAGTATTCTGTGATTGCGCCGGTCTCTTCATCCCGACTGCGACAAGTCGGACCCTATGTCTCATAAAACCTGTCATTGAAACGTAGCTAACGCTGAAGTGCGTAAAAGAGTAAATCAGATAGGGTGTTATAATTAAGCCTACAGCCAGACAGAATACTTACAAAGTTATTGTCTGTTCTTATAAAGAAAATATACAGGGGGTCAATAACTAGTCAACTTCCAACCAATACTTATATTTAGTAATGGAGGTAACCAAAATCAGAAAGCTCGAGATCTTATGCGCCGGTTTCCCAGAGGGAGACGCCTAAGACACAATTACTTTATTTATTACCAATATCAGAAGGCTTTATATAATTTTCGTATTTCTCGCTTAGAATTCCCATATATCTAACAGAGCGTAGATTCCAGGTGAAGGTGAGAGCTGCCACATCTAACCCACATATGATTGTCGCTGGTGTTCCACAAGGGAGTGTTCTTGGTCCACTCTTTTACAATATATACACAACTGACCTGCCAGTTCCGGTAAACTCTACCTCTACCCTACTTGGTTCATATGCAGATGATGTTTGTTTCTTTTACTCTGCGCCCGACGAAATGGAGGTCGCTCACGGCGCTCAACATTACCTACACCGGCTCGAGAATTGGACTCGCAGATGGAACATAGCGCTTAATCCTAGCAAATGCATAAACGTGTGCTATACTGTACTTAGAGGTGACGTGCCAGCGGTACAACTTAACAATATTGAGTTGACCAGAGAAGCCAAAGCTAAGTACCTTGGAGTTACGCTGGATAAACGCCTTAACTTTTAGGCGCATATAAAGGCTGCAATAGTAAAAACTGCAGCCTTTAATTTAATAGATATATTTTTTATTCATTAGGAAGCGCTCAGAGATATTTGAACTTAACCTAACGGGGGGTAACAGGTATTTTTTGGAAACAATAGTTTCCCTAAAACTAAAGAAAAAATAAAGAAATTATTTACAAATGTTGGAATAAATTAACTAAAAGTTCGCGAAGGCAAATCGCTTGGATGAACTCTCATCAGACGACGATGGGGTAGAGGCTCGGTAAGTTGATTCGCCAGTGGATTCGGGTGAGCCAAAAGTCTTTCGGCATAACGGCTGCTTTGATGGTTGATCTGGTCTCCGATAAACACCAGCTTCAGGTCTTTTTCGATTACTCGATTGGTGACGTACCAGGGAAGCCCAGAAGCAGTTCTTGCAGCTTTAGACTGAAGTACGCCTAAGCCTATTAAGTAGGCTTTTTCAAGCAGTGCCCCAAACTTGAATGGCGTATGACCAAGTCGGAGTTAAAATTGTATTTATAATTAGCGATTTGGTAGCAACTTGCAGCTTTTTAGAGCTGAGTAGCCAATCCAGCTTTTTCATTTTAGTTGTTGTTTTAGCTCTCACCGCTAGAATATGATTTTTCCAGATCAGCTTCTTGTCCAGATGCACACCAAGGTACCAGTGTGCAGCGCGGTTAATGATAGCTTCACCGTTGAAGCTGAGCCCTGAGCAGGTACCACGTCTTAGGGAAAACGTGACGCATGCTGATTTAGCGGAGTTTATAGCGATGTTCCATTTTGCACACCATTGCTCCATAGAAAGGAGCCATTCCTGAACTGCGTTAATGGAATTCTTCAGAGTGGGATGAGACGCCAGCATGGCAGTATCATCAGCATACGTAGCCAAGAAGGAGCTGAGCCGGGAGGGTTTCTTCAGCGTTGTTATCAGGCGGTGGCATGTCAGCAGTATACAGGGTGTACAGGAAGGGACCGAGCACACTTTCACTCGAGGAACGCCTGCATGTATCTGTTCAGGGTTGGATCGAGCATCTCGGATTGCTACCTCAAAAGTCCTGTCGGATAAATGATTTCAGGATCGTGTAATGGGGAGCGGGGAGCAGGTCTTTTAATTTAAATAACAAGCCTTCGTGCCACACCTTATCGAACGCTTGCTTCACATCCAAAAAGACGCCAACTGTGTAAAGCTTCTGCTCGAAGACACGCGTTATTTGATTGACGAGGCGATGAATTTGCTCAGGGCAACCGTGGGATTTCTTGAAGCCAAATTGGTGTTGTGGTAAGTGGCCTCTTATTTGTGGCAGCTCCATCAATCGTGTTAGCAGAATTCGTTCGAATATTTTGGAGAAGGTTGCCAACAGGCTTATTGGGCGGTAGGAGTCAATCTGGGCAGGAGATTTATTAGCTTTGGGGATCATAACAATCCGCGCATGCTTCCATTGTGTAGGAAAGTGCCCTAGTGTAAACATAGCATTGAAAATTTTTACCAGAGCAAGGAATCCTTTGCGAGGCAGAGATTTTGCTGCACGGTTGTCGATGCCATCGTACCCAGGGGTCTTTTTCAATTTCAATGCCTTGAGTTGCATAGAGACTTCCTGCAGGGTGGTATGCCTCATGGGTCGGGCCGGTGCAGATGGTGCTTGAAGTTCAGCGGCAATGCTTTCGCGATGGGAATCGTCCGTAAGATTGAAGGGCGTGAAAGTTGATCGAAGATGACGAGCAAAGGCTTTAGCTTTATCACCGTCCGTCTTGAGCCAGACGCCACTCTGATTCAGTATAGGCGATTGGGATAAAGCCTGGCGTCTAATTCCTCTCGTCAGCTTCTTGGGAGAAAATTTAAACTTTCCCTGCAATGCAAAAGGGCAGTTTACAGAGCTGTTATTATACCGACATGGTGTTATGGAATCCAAATTTGGGGAATGGCTGCCCATCTAACAGAAAAAAAATCCAGACGCTTCAAAATAAAGCTCTCCGTACTATCACTGGATGTGACTGGTACGTCAGAGGTACTACTCTTCACAAAGATCTTAAAATTGATACTGTGGAGTTGCAAATAAACCGGCATACCAGCAGATACAATGATAGGTTAATTGCACACAAGAACAGACTTGCCAGACCATTGGCAAATGAGCGAATAATAACCCGCTTAAAAAGAAGACAATTTGTAGACATTATATTATAACCAATAAACCTTTAAATAATATTTAATTACTAATAGTTATTAAGCTTTGCCAATTAGACAAAGCGTGGTCTGTTTTAATATAAGTTAAATTTAATGTTAAGGTCTATTTTGCTGACTGTGTTCATTAAATAAATAAATTAATAATACTATAATAATAAAAAAAAAAAAAAAAAAACTAAAATACATTTCCCTGGAAATATGCAACTGTTTTTAATCGTATGAATTTTGTATTTCTTGCTTAGAATTCCCAATCAGTTATATCAAAATATTGTATAATTGACTATTGTTGTGAGATGATTGTCAAGGTTACTTTGGTATACCTTTAATTCTTTCTTTTTACAGTCATATATGGATATTATAATGGACCAGATTGATTTCTTGATGTTGTTTGCTTGACCGATGTTTATATACCCGTTCTTATCATGGATAATTGTCATTATATGTATTATATAAATAGTTATATTAAGTGAAAATAAATATGAAAATGAATTGATAAAAATATAAGCGTTTGCTTTGTGTTTTGAGACAGTTCCTTTGGTTGCTTATCCATCAGCTTCAGTGTTGCCAGTTTAGCATATAATAATGCTAGATTTAGCATGTTTTAAGCTGGAAAAGCATATAGCATATTTCAGTTTTGATTTAGCTTACTTTTTATTAGGTAATCTATTACATGAAAAAGAAATTTTATATCAGTTTAAAGTAAAAGACGTTCAGACAACAACGAATTTTGTTAATTTTTTACTATCGTTACTTGTTGGGATTATGCCTAAAGTTGCATATAAACAAACACTTCGCGATGGATGGATGCAAAGTAGTGAGTTCAAGGATTGACTGCGCAAGCATCCAAGCGACGTAACAAAGGCATACTGTTTCCGTTGCAAAGCTACAGTAGGATCAAAAATTTATGATCTAAGGCAGCATGCTGCAACTAAAAAGCATATATCAACTATTGGTTTCATAAGTAACACGAACATATTAGAATTTCCAAGGAAATGCATTAAAACGCCGATTCAAAAAGCAGCGCTCTGCTTGTATATTGCAAGTGCTGCTACTCTTATGAGTTGCCAACAAAATATTTATCAATGATTAATTCCAATGAAATATATACAACGAAAGAAACTGAGAATAACATTGACATTATAGATGAATATTTCAATTAAATTCTGATGTATGAAACAAGTTTTTCTTATGTTTTATTGATGATTTAGATTAAGCATATATTTCAGCATATTCTTTTCATTTTTAGCTTATTTTTAGCATATTTTTACTGCACATCTAGCATATTTTCGTGCTTCAAACCTGGCAACACTGATTCAGCTTATCCTTGGTACGCTTGCTAAGCCAGTAGCGGTTTTAGCTCTAACAACTTATAAATTACAATTAACGATGCAAATAATAGTAAGAAATAAGGAAAAATAAAATAAAAAGAAATTTAGAATAAATAATACAGAATTTTGGATCCTGGTGCGTTGTCGCTCAGTATTCTGTGATTGCGCCGGTCTCTTCATCCCGACTGCGACAAGTCGGACCCTATGTCTCATAAAACCTGTCATTGAAACGTAGCTAACGCTGAAGTGCGTAAAAGAGTAAATCAGATAGGGTGTTATAATTAAGCCTACAGCCAGACACAATACTTACAAAGTTATTGTCTGTTCTTATAAAGAAAATATACAGGGGGTCAATAACTAGTCAACTTCCAACCAATACTTATATCTAGTAATGGAGGTAACCAAAATCAGAAAGCTCGAGATCTTATGCGCCGGTTTCCCAGAGGGAGACGCCTAAGATACAATCACTTTATTTATTATCAATAATCGAAGTTAGTAAGGAGCGTTTTAATACACCGTAAATATGCAACTATTTTTAATTATATAATTTTCGTATTTCTCGCTTAGAATTCCCAATCAGTTATATCAAAATATTGTTTTTTTTTTTTTTTTTTTTTTTTTATTTTAATACTATAATTTATATATTTAATGAACACAGTCAGCAATATAGACCTTAACATTAAATTTAACTTATATTAAAAGAGACCACGCTTTGTCTTATGGGCAAAGCTTAATAACTATTAGTAATTAAATATTATTTAAAGGTTTTTTTTTTGGTTATAATATAATGTCTAAAAATTGTCTTCTTTTTAAGCGGGTTATTGTTCGCTCATTTGCCAATGGTCTGGCAAGTCTGTTCTTGTGTGCAATTAACCTATCATTGTATCTGCTGGTATGCCGGTTTATTTGCAACTCCACAGTATCAATTTTGAGCTCTTTGTGTAGAGTACTACCTCTGACGTACCAGTCGCATCCAGTGATAGTACGGAGAGCTTTATTCTGAAGCGTCTGGACTTTTTTCCTGTTAGATGGGGCAGCCATTCCCCAAATTTGGATTCCATAACACCATGTCGGTATAATAACGGCTTTGTAAACTGCCCTTTTGCATCGCAGGGAAAGTTTGGATTTTTTCCCGAGCATCCAATTTAGACGTGCTAGATTTATATTGCAGTCTACTACTGCAGCCTTAATATGCGCCTGAAAGTTAAGTCGTTTATCCAGCGTAACTCCAAGGTACTTAGCTTTGGCTTCTCTGGTCAACTCAATATTATTAAGTTGTACCGCTGGCACGTCACCTCTAAGTAAAGTATAGCACACGTTTATGCATTTGCTAGGATTAAGCGCTATGTTCCATCTGCGAGTCCAATTCTCGAGCCGGTGTAGGTAATGTTGAGCGCCGTGAGCGACCTCCATTTCACGGGCGCAGAGTAAAAGAAACAAACATCATCTGCATATGAACCAAGTAGGGTAGAGGTAGAGTTTACCGGAACTGGCAGGTCAGCTGTGTATATATTGTAAAAGAGTGGACCAAGAACACTCCCTTGTGGAACACCAGCGGCAATCAAATGTGGGTTAGATGTGGCAGCTCTCACCTTCACCTGGAATCTACGCTCTGTAAAATAATGTATAAGTAATTATAGTTGTTTTAAGGTTACTTTTTTTTTCTTTTAGTCGTATATAGTCACTTTGATGGACCAGATTTATATTTTGATGATGTCTGCTTGACCGATGTATATATCACCAACCTTACCATGGATATTATCCTCGATGTATATTAAAATCATCCTTATTACTTGGAGAAAATCATTTTAAACTAATAAAAAGATAAAATTAATATTCTTTTTGACCATTTAGGCAATAAAATAATACGTATATATATTTGTATGTGTAAAAATAAATTAATAATAATATGGGCGTTTGCTTTGTGTTGTGAAACAGTCCAAATGCAGAATTTTCGACTCCACGAAGAAGTATATATACGGAGTAGTTATTTTATAATTTTGCATCATATTAGTGCGCTAAGGAAGCTGCCCTTAGGCAAACAAATGGTTCTTCATTTGCCACTGATTCAAACAATTCCATCTGTTAACTGGAGCCCCATAGGCCTAAACAGAGATTTGCGCGCAAGAAAACTCTGTATTACCAACTGATGGATAAATCTAGTACCAGTGCAGCCAATAGATCCAAACTAGCAGTTTTTCTTCGATAATACAGAGCACAAGTCGGAAGCTACTATCCCATTGAAATATTCGGAGAAAATAAATCAAGTGTGGAGCTATAAGTTATCATCATTCAATTTGTATATTCACCGCTACGGCTGACAGGAATTTAAGATACCAAGCGCTACAGCCATCTGGTATACCAAAGTCTTTTTTTTTATAAAGGAAGCCGAGGTCCTTAGACCTCTTTGTGTCCTTTCTGTCAATTAATAATTAATGAAGCCCAATTGGGCGCACCGGCTAACCACTATGGTGTAGCTTAACAGAAATAAAATAAAAACTAAATTTGCCTCCTTCTGGGCATTCGACTTATGAGGTTATGAGGTCAACGTCTTTTTAGGTGTCGTCCTGGGCGAGTTCTAGTCAGCCTTTTGGCTAACCTATTGCTGTGGTTATTAATGCGACCATTGTAGCGACTTGAGTGAAAATTAATTTGCTGGAATGCTGTGGCAACTTTCAGATCACTGTGTACTGTTTTGTTTCTGACATACCACTCACATCCAGTGATAAGCCTAAGCACTTTATTTTGTGCTATTTGGATAAGTTTTATTTGGCTATCGCAAGCAAGCCCCCAAATTTGACAGCCATAAATCCAAATTGGTGCAATTATTTGCCTGTAAATGGTGAGTTTGTTTCTGAGAGATAATTTGCTTTTCGGACACAGAAGACAATAATATTTTCCCACAGCAGCCCTGATCCTAGTCTTTAGCACCCTGATATGGGCTGCAAAACAGAGCCTCCTGTCCAAAATAATCCCTAAATACCTTGCATGATTTGCTTGCTCGACAGGAGTTCCATCTAGCATTATTGCTGGCGGTGTGTTTCTTTTCGTACATTTGCCTTTTTTTTCTGGTATACCAAAGTGAATGCAGAAGAATTCCTCTTAAGAAAGCACAAAAGCCAAAATCGAGCCGGAGTTTTGTGTTCATTGTCAAGAAAACTATGCGGCATCATACAAAAGGTTTTCCCAAACAAGGTCGTCAAGCACGCTGGACAATACTAGGATTCTCAGAGCCACTGAACCCAGGATTCAGCTAATCCAGTCCAGGGCGCAAAAACATTGACCCCAATCTTACCCTACACCAGAATGGAATTGATATAATTTGTATGGACGCAATAGTCGTAAGGATGGAGAGCAACAAAACCGAAATTCTTTTTATGCCTGAGATCCATATCAAGATCTCGCTTTGCCAACTATTCTAGTGAAGCTGCCCGGGGTGAAGCTAGGTCACTAATCCGAACAAATATTAAATATGACAAGCTCTTACCTATAAGAGCGAATTGGGTTTAATGTAAGAGAAATACAACCTTTGGTTGCAGCGGACGAAAAATTAGAGAGATTTGTTACCATTAATTAAAGATGGAATTGAGAGTTTTTGAAATGAAATGTTAATACACCAATTGTAGTATAAATGCTTTTTTAATAAATTTTTCCACGTAGTTGACCTAAAAAAAAAAACAAAGAAAACTTAATTGAAATATTTACGTATTAATGGCCAAGGACTTTATATTTACTAAAAAAAAAGACTTGTTGTGTGTTCTGCTATTCATAAAAAACAGAACAGTGGAATCGGTATGTCTAATAATTCTATTAAATTATTAAAAGCCCATATTAAGCGAGGTAGACTTTACTCGGACGCTCCAATTAGGTTGAACTGCAATTTAAGTATTCTGAAACTTTTTCAACAGTTATGTCCTTAAAAAGTTTCAAATAAGCTAATAAGGTAATTACCATAATAGTACAAATAATAATAGCTTTATACAACTCTTATTGGCAAGAAAATAATTTTATTAAATTCACAATTTTATTGTATATAGTATTCGGAATGTAAAATATAGCAATCATTTACATATTGACATATCCTTATACGCTTTATATCCCTCAGTATATATATACTTATATAGCAATAACATTGACTTACGATGCAAATTACAGTTAAATGAATAAATATTTACCACAGGTGAGTTCTCCGCTATGTTAGGCATCTCTATCCTTGATAACTGAGTAAATTATGGACTGTGACATGCATATGGGAGATTATAGAAATTAATGCGATATCATGGAATGCTTCAAGAGGAAATCATGCTCGTACATACCCGGATACGGTTTATGTATAACGTTTCAAATTTGTATCATTTTTGAGCCGTTAAAGCGCATGGCGCAAGCATTTAGAAATAATCGATGCTTTTCAAATTTGCATAAGTTTGAATACCACAGATGCTACACGTTTTCAAAAGCCACAACTAAAATGAGGTTTAGCAGTTTTGGGCTACCAATTTAAGTATTGGTATTGGTATTGGTATTGGTGTTGCTATTGGTATTGGTGTTGCTATTGGTATTGGTATTGGTATTGGTAAAATAACACATTTGCACATTAGGCATAGGCGGAATGTGTTAGGGGGTTTATACGTTAAGCTAAAGAGGAGGTGTGGCAAGTTCGTGGTGTTCCATTTAATTGTGGGAATTGCGCAGCCGGCGTGTGTGTATATATACAATCTATATATTTTAAAATTGGAGTATATAAACGGCCTTACTGTATATAGCGACTGTGGGCATCAATTTTCATTACCATGTATGCGGCCAGTCACAGTGTCAGGGGCAGGCTTGAACTGGGCGGAGCAGCAAACAGTGTAGTCCAAACACTCGTTTGCTTTATGTACTCGACCTCTATAGGCAGAGGCTTATAGTAGACTTTGCATGTAAAGTATGTCTTTGAAATAAACTTCTGTCCTAGGTCTAGGTTCACATTTCCCATATGTAGAAACAATTTGGATAGGTATAGGATTCAAATGGTAAATCTAAAGGGACTCTAAAATATGAATTTTCATTAACGTCCAAGACTCTGAGCCGGCAAGTTAACACGTTCTTCAATTTACAATTTATAATACAAGTTAAATTATATCAATATATCTTAAAAAGTTAATCAAAACTTTATTTTATAAATGGATAACTGAACTTCTTGCACAAGATGTTCTTTTATTTCTTATAAAAAGTGTGCAAATAATCCATTTAAATATATTGAAAAGGAAATCAATTACTCAAATTTATTAATTAAACTTATAATAAGGTAAAACATATCAAATTTTTATAATGAAAAATTATGAAAAGTGAAACCGACTTTAATAGTTAAGTGCTGCAAATACATTGCATAAAAATGTGAAAGGTTAAAATATATATAAACTGATCTCAATTAGAAAGCTAAACAAATCTTGAATCTTAATCGATTTAAAAATAAATAAGTTTCGGCTTACACACCTTTTATTAGATTTTCCATAAATCAGTGAATAAAAATAATGAGAAAGAAAGAACTGCAAAATAATAACATGGGCTAAATCCTAGAATCTTTTAATTTAGGATTATAACTCTAATTAACAATCACCTTAAGCCAGAAAAATCTAACTTAGTCTTAACTACAAACGATGTTATCGATACACCTATGTGAAATGATAGAGGTTTTATCGCAATCAAATATAAAATAATCTAATCAAATTAAAGATATAGTTAGGCTGTGAAATCATAATAGAATATAATAACTTAAATAAAACTTACAATTGAGTTAACACCATAAGGATAAGCACATCGCAAAAGTTTCTAATAAATCAAATTTATTTGGTAGCTACAATTTAAGCAACAATTTTTATATATTAATGATTCATGGTTATTAATTAAGTAGCGAATATATAGAAAAAAAAAACTATAAATTTAATAAATTAAAATTCGGTTTTGATTGTACAGTTATCAAGCACAATGCAGCCCAGCAAGTATACAGGTCTGGTAGCCGATCTCATGCCCAATATACGGGCTATGAGGTATTCGGGACTGTTTATGCATAATTTTACCGGAGGCAGTTTGCTGATGAAAAGGATTTACTCATCGGTACATATGATTTTGATTATATTACAACTGGGATTCATATTAGTCAATCTGGCATTGAATACGGAGGAAGTCAATGAGTTGTCTGCGAATACGATTACAGTGCTATTCTTTACGCATTGCATTGTGAAGTTTGTTTATCTGGCATTGAATCAAAAGAATTTTTACAGGTAAAACCTAGATAAAACTAGTTAAGTGCAGAGAGCAGATTGTAGTATATTTTACGGAAATTGTTTTTTATTTTTTTGAAATGGTATAGAACACTTAATATCTGGAATCAGGCTAATTCACATCCATTATTTGCCGAATCGGACGCTCGATATCATGCCATTGCCTTGTCCAAGATAAGGAAACTTTTCTTTTTAGTGATGTTGACAACCTTTGGATCTGCTATAGCCTGGACAACAATTACATTCTTTGGAGAAAGTGTTAAGTTTGCAGTCGATAGAGAGACCAATGGCACCAAAACTGTTGAGATACCAAGGTTGCCCATTAAGGCATTCTATCCATGGGATGCTAGTCATGGCATGTTCTATTTTATTAGCTTTTTACTACAAGTCTATTATCTACTATTCTCAATGATCCATTCAAATTTATGTGATGTTATGTTCTGCTCATGGTTAATATTTGCTTGTGAGCAATTGCAGCATTTAAAGGGTATCATGAAACCGCTTATGGAACTATCCGCTTCGTTGGACACTTATCGACCTAATTCAGCAGCGCTATTCAGATCACTCTCGGCCAATTCAAAATCAGAGCTTATACACAATGAGGGTAAATTTTTGGTTTCAGGTCAATAAATTGCATGACTAGCTTAACTTTAAATGCAGAAAAGGATCCCGGCACTGACATGGACATTTCAGGTATCTACAGCACCAAAGCGGATTGGGGTGCACAGTTTCGAGCACCATCAACTCTACAGTCATTCAACAATACGAATGGTACAATGGCTAATCCCAATGGTCTCACCAGGAAACAGGAAAATATGGTGCGCAGTGCCATTAAGTACTGGGTGGAGCGACACAAGCATGTCGTACGGTGAGTTCCGGCACAAATTTAAATCCAAACTTTGTCTAGGCAACAAAACTAACACCCAACAAAAGCAACTGAAATAATATAAGTAACAAAACCAAAAAGTAATAACATGTATAACAAATGCTTTTCGTATGTTAGATATGGGATTGTAGTGTGTCTGAATCTGGGTTGGAGACACAAAATAATATAGTCGCACAGTTCTTAAACATTTAAGTGTTTCTCTGTCCCCATTGCAAATAGAATAATGATATCACATATATAATTAATATTAATTATAATATTACCTTTACTTATGAATGCAATTTCAAATATATTTATATTATTTATATTTTCTTAATGGCCTTATATAAATATATTTATATTATTTTAATATGTATATATCTATAATTTATTATTATTATATTTATAAATTATATTTTATTAATTTCCTTATATAAATATATTTATATTATTTTATTAATTTATTTATATATAATTAACATAAAAAAATACATTTATATAGCTTATTTTTATTATATATTATTTATATTTAACTAATTTATTTTTATAAATTAAAATTAAATTTCAATTTTATTAATTTCATTATATATAATTAATATAAATAAATATATTTATATAATTTATTATTTTATTAATTTTATTTTTTTAATTTAATATTATTATATATATAATAAAAATAATATATATATATTTATTATTTTTAATTTATTAATTTTTATAATTATATTTAGATTATTTATATTTAATTAATTTCTTTATATGCATATATTTATATTATTTATATTTTTTTAATTTCTTTATGTTAATATATTTATATTATTTACATTCTATTAATTTCTTTATATAAATATTTTTCTCATATTTCATACAAAAATACCTAATATTTAGATTAATAATTAAATACTAAATATTACATTCTGATTTGGTTTTAATTTGAAACCTTTTCTAAGTAGGATGTGCTATTTATATATGTATCCTTCTTTAATGTAAGGTCCTTTAAAACGATTGTTGAATTAGTGAAGCAAATTGCATCTGTTATCCTTGTATGTGCTGCATAATACATTTCATTAGTTGTCTGAGCTGTGAATTGCTGCTGTTGGGAATTGATTTGGGTTTAGTGTTTTCGAGATGTATTGATGTGTTGCGGAGAAGAATATTTGAATATTTGTATACAATTGATGAATTTTCCCATCTTTGCTCATCTTTGCCTGAATATACGGATAAAACATGCATAGGTTGGTAGCAGCCATTGGGGATACCTATGGAGCTGCTCTGCTTTTGCATATGCTTGTTTCGACCATTATGCTGACACTCTTGGCCTACCAGGCAACTAAAATCAATGGGCTAAATGTATATGCCTTTACGGTGGTTGGATACTTGGGCTATGCACTGGGACAGGTGTTTCATTTCTGCATATTTGGCAATCGTCTGATTGAAGAAGTAAGTATAAATTGGTTTAAGTAAATAAAAATCCAAATAACAATAAAACAAAATTTGCAACTTACCTTTGAACACTGTGAACAAAGAGCTCATCTGTCATGGAAGCTGCTTACTCCTGCCACTGGTACGATGGCTCCGAGGAGGCTAAAACTTTTGTTCAGATCGTTTGTCAGCAGTGCCAAAAGGCCATGAGCATATCGGGTGCAAAATTCTTTACCGTCTCGCTGGATTTATTCGCCTCAGTAAGTAGCTAAACTTATAAGATATATTTTAGTTTTAAGCAATATAATAAAAGTCAGTCAATGAACTTAAATGATGAGAAAGAATCCTAAAAATATTTCTTGACCTTTGTATTTGCGTTTGTTAACTGATATCTAGATTGTAGACAATCGAATAATTATTATTATTATTAAATGTAATATATATCTAAATATTGAGAGATAGATATAGAGAGAGAGAGAGACACAGAAAAATACAAATAATCCTTGATTAATGTACAACATCTTCATTTGTTTAAGTCTATACCTTAAAGAATATGAAACAAAAGTGTAAAGTATTTTCCTACAGAGATGTAAAACACTTAAAGTTGTTCCATTTTAGTTGTTTAGTGTATTCAAAGTTTATGGCATACAATTTATAAAGTTAAAAACTTTCTTTTTAGGTGCTCGGAGCTGTTGTCACCTACTTCATGGTGCTGGTGCAGCTCAAGTGAAGGGTAAAACCAATAGAGACGACAACTGCGACCAACTTCAAGAGGATAGTTTGTGTAGCTTGTTGTTTAAAGAAAGAAATTGTGTCAAGGCTTATGTTTTACCGAAAATATATATCAAGGATTAACTTAACAGATACTCACCGCATCCTTACTAAGAACATCACGCAAAATCGTACCCCCAGATCAGATCAGCAGATCAGCTTTAAATATACAAAATAAAATAAACAATCAGAAGAAGCTGTCAGCTTTCAATTTAACATTTAGCACACAGGTTAATTATAAATGTTAATAACATTATATACAATTGAAAGTTAGTATAAAATGTATTATTTTGCTTGTACACTGAAATATTTAAATAAATAAAATTTGTTTTAACAATAGCCTTATTGTTATTATATTTTATTGTTTAAAAGAACAGATTTAACAATTAACTAAACGTAAGTAATATACGTTATAAGGCTCTTAATTAATTTAAACGATATATAAGTATAAATAGATGATAGCATTATACTACATGCGGATTACATAGTAACTAATCGAAGTACAGTCAAGGATGGGTGCTTAATGCCTTTCTTAAATATCATACATAGAGCCACCCATTTAATATATTTGAATTATATTTATGGAACTAAATGCTATGCAAAAAATGTTTTTTATTTTTTGTAAATATTTTTTAATTAATATTCAAGTTTTTTAGGATTGACGTAATCTGGATATATATAGGAAGTTTAGCCTGAAGTCTTGAAGGCTAGCATTGATTTCAATGTAATGGTTTTACAATCAGAAGATAGACTTAGTGCAACTGAGCATTAAATATTAATTAAATCAGAACAGAATGACTAAAAAATAAAAATAAATCAATTAGAAACTAATATATATTATATAATATAATAATAAAACTAATATATGATTTTTATAATTATTTTACTGCACTTTTACTATTTAACCATAAGACAGCCATCAAACATAACATAAACTACCATCCGGAAAGGATTCAATAATGCTCCCAAGATTTAGACATATATAAAAGTCTAAGACATCAATATTGCCAGAAACAACTGCAACTCTATTAAAAACATATGCACATACCTCAATATCCCTCCGCTTATCCAAGAAAAGCGACTTTGGCAACATTTACGATTATTATAAAAAAAGGAAATTCATACAAATGTAAATTATAAGTGTGATTTTTTAGTGATTGAGCAGATTTTAAATATATTTAAACATTTAAAATAATAATATCAAAAATATTCTGAAAGTTTGGCCTTGAAAAATAAAGAGTCTTTGAGCTCTGAATAACTGAAAGAGCTGCTTAAAACAGTTAAAATGAAATCATTAAGAAACAAATATTATAGCAGCACTTTCTATCTTACTTTTCTTATACGTGACCAAGTGCTTAGCTGGTGTGAGACGTAGTGCCACACCTACCGCCTACCATTTGCACGCTTCGCTGGAACATAACATTTTTTTTGGGATATTTTTTTATTTTTTATTTTTTTTTTATTTTTTTTTTTTATTATTTTTTTTTTTTTGGATTCACTGTGCAGATACATAAAAGCTTGTTTAATTAAATTTTAATTATTAATGTCGATTTCTAGACTAGCTTTTTGATGATTATTTTTGAATTGAAGTTATTTGAAATTATTTTGGCAGTCGCATTTAAGCCCAACAAAGGCAACTCTTTTGCTAACAGTCAGTTGCTGCAACAACAATAACAATTCAAGTAAGCAATTAAAGTGTGTTGAGTGTTTTAAGCAAAATGTGGCAAAAATGTAATTTAAAGAAAAAAAATCATATTTACACATATGCACACACACACACACACACACACTCACACACATACACAGAGTCAGTCACACATATTTTGAAAGCGTTTTTTTAGTTTATGATTTCTCATATTGCCCAATTTCAGTTTCAACTGCAACTGAAGTGAACCGAGCTGAACTTATGTTATGTCTAGGGCTACATCAGAGGAGGATAAGCGGTTTCCGGAGTAAAGTTGGGGTCTAAGTATTTCTCTATGACTACGACTAGTCTGTGTCTAGGGCTGCTGCTGCTGGAATTTTTTATATTCTTACAGCTTTCATATGCTTGACATTAAAATTGCGCGCAGGAAACACAAAATATGTAGTTATTCGTACGATGTAGCAACAACAAGTTACCTTCTTTTTTTTAACCTTCCTCCGGTGCCCCTTTCTTTTCCTTTTCTTTGCTTGTTTACTTCTTTACTTTTTTTTCTTTCTTGTAGATCTTGCTTCTGTATATACGAATAGTTTCTGTTTATTTCTTTATGGCAAAGACATTCGTCTGGCAATGAAAGTTTCTTGACTTGTGCGAGTTGCAACAACAACAGCTACTTAAACAACAACAACAACAATGGGCAGTAGCTGCTTAATTTATTAGTGTACTGTTTAATTAGTTTTCTTGTCTTTATTACAGTTGTTGTTGTTGTTGTTGTTGTTGTTGTTGTTGTTGTTGTTGTTTTGTCTTGGCTTAAATTCAACTACTGAATAGCCTGGTGGAGCTCGCTTAGACATTTTAATTTCTTATTTATGCGAACTTTTTCAGTTTAGCTCGATTTGTCATTTATTTTCTGCAACTTCTTCAGCAAATTTCTTTTTATATTTTAAACACCACATTTAAATCATTTAACATGATGCCAACATAACATGACAACGATTAAATGTTTTTTTTTTGCTGTTTTTTTTTCTCGAATTTTTGGGCAACATTTATTGGCCTCAAAATAACTTATTCGAATTACATAATTTAATTCAGAGAGATGTTTTAAAGGGATATCCAAAAGATACCCTCTATTGATTAGACTCTTTTAATACATATATATATATATATATATATGAATTTGAATAATACAAAAGTTATGTGTAACATATATGAAATTGCCCCAATAATTATCAAGTCTGTTATACTTCTGGTCTTTTGGCAACTAACTATCTATCGTTGCCTTGGCTAGCTTAAACTAGGTACAAGGAATTTTAAGGTCCAGTACACCCAAGGCAGCTATTCTTGTGGCTTATACGGTTGTCCACAGCTGGCATTCGTTGCACAAAAGAAGGGCAGGTTCAATCCATTCAAATCGTTAGCTTTGGCCTAATGCACTGCATACAAGACACAAAGTCGGATATTACGGGTAAAATACCGGCCCTGGCCCTACAAAAAACTTCATTTACGAGCGTTTATAATTGCTCTCCATCAAAAAGTGGAACAATAAAAAAAATTATAACAACGCTAAGCTAAAAAAAAAAACAAAGGCAATAGCAATTAGCAATAATATTAAAGGTATGCTCGGTGTGCAATATGGAAACGTTTTTCATTTAAATAAAATTGAGGAAATGCTGCAGCCACTGCCGCAAGTTCAACGACTTCCCTCTCTTTCTCTTTCTCTTTCTCTTTCTTTTTGTCTTTCTCTGACTCTTTCCTTTCTTGTTTATTTGGTAAAAAATGGCACAAAATTATCTGTATTATATATACATATATTTGTTGCAATATGGATTGCTATACTAAATAGCTTAATTGAAAAATGTCGAAAAACGAAACAAAACTGAAATAATTATGGCAAAACTGAATTAACTAAAAATCCAATGCACACGCCAAGGCGTTTCGTCTATACTCATATTCATAGATTGACTGTGAATTAGCTACACATTCATTGTGCAGTTTACACTCAAGAGAAAATACTTTGTCTATATATAAAATATTGGTAGCTGCCAATCTGCGAATGGTAAAACAAAGTGAATATATATTTGAAGAAAAATTGCATGCAATATATTTCCTGTGACTGATAAACGGTTTAAAATTGCAAAAAGGCGTGGCTGTATGTATAAATAGTTCAATAATTAATATCACATTTAAAATTCAGGATTATACAGTTTAGAAGTTAGGGAAAAGTTTGTAGACAAAAGACTCAAGGCACAAACTTTGCCAACAATTACAGCAACACAATAAGGTTCGAAGCTTGGGTAAGCAGTTGACTTGGGTAAGAGTTTGGATTTTGGAGTATGGATATGGAACTCTGACCGTCGCTTTATGCAGTTCCTCCATATGGACGGCAGTGGAGCGTGTCAGGTCTATGGCCGGTGTGCGCTCATTGAACTTCTCTTGCGCAAATAGCAAGAAAATATTCCCCCCATAGTACCCGCAGCTCCAGCCACTGAATTCCAAGCAACAAAAATCATACGCAGACGCAGACACTGACGCAGCCACTAAATTCGTGCGGATTTTTCTCTTTGACCGATTTTCATGGCATGATCTGTTTTAACGGCTTTCGGTTTTCTTTTACTCAAGTCTGTTGTATTGTTGTTGCTGCAATCGTTACTGTTGCCGTTGCTGTTGCTGTTGCCATTGCTGTTGCCATTGTTGTTGCCATTATCGTTGGCGTTGCCGTTGTTCGTCAGCTGGCTACTTCGTTGTCGTTTCTAGCTCGTGAGTATATATATGCGGCGTAACTTGTTTCGATACATTCAGATTTAGTAAACGTTTCCAACGCTTCGGTTGAGTTTCTTGTGCTCTGTTCCAGTGTTGTCCATTGGATACCAATAAACCCTTTAAAGGATTACCAACTTACTAACAATTTAACTAATTTATCAAGGTGAGCTGTCTTTCTCAGGCTAATCAAACGAACAAACAAAAAATATATATCTTCAACTGATCTTACATTGTGTATATAAATATTCACATTTTATGACAACTGTCATGGACACACACACACATTCATACACACACACATACCCTAACAATATTACATATACAACAGAATGAAGAAGTGCAGTTTGGAATTTAAATAAGAACCAAAATAAAAGAATACAAACTTGTGATAAGAATTGTGCAAATTATATGCATATAAATTGTGAATGAATGTGATCCAACGTATTCATATATTTTGACCATTGAATCATTCAAATTTGTAAACAATAAACGCAATTGATTTACATCATAAATAATATAGAACAAAAAGTTTTTGAAACATATTCAAATTCTTTAAATTTAATGAAATGCTTCAAACACAAGAACTTCATTTCAATTTATATAGATAGAAAGGATTTAGGAGTAAAATATTATTTATTAATATTGTTTCGTAAATCGCTCAATCAAGAGAAAAAATATTAAGAAACGGTTCAACACAGTTTCGAATTATTTCCTCATCAAAATTTAACTGGAAACTCTAGCTATAAATGGTGCTGAAATTCCTCGAAGTTACAAAATAAATACAAAAACAACACAAATAACATTAAAGTAATAACGATATTAGCACATATGAGAGAGTGAAAGAGACCGACTTACAGAGACAGAGAAAGAGAGACAAATAGAGAAAGAGAGGGAAAGAGAGAGTGAAAAGAGGCATAGTTAAAAGGAAAGACTCAGAGAGACTCTGGATATAAACCCGTTTCGGCTTTAACCTCCTCACATTTAGACATCGCAAAGCTTTTTGCAATATTTGTAGTAACTGCAGCAGGCAACATTTGAAATAAACGCAATGGCCATTAGCAGCCCCAACTGCAACAACTGCAACAACTACAACAACTACAACAACAACAACAATAGCACAAGCAAAAGCAACAAAATTAAAGCCACAAGATTTGTATGTAGCAATCTCTTGCTGTTCATGCCACATCCACATTCATATCGACAGTGTAACCACCAGTAATTGTTGTTGCCTCTCGCTTGATTATTGTGGCAGGTTGATGTTGCATTTGCCGTTGTAGTTGCTGCTGTTCTTGATTGCAGCATTTATCATAAAGTTTTCGGACAATACACCAAATGCCACACACCATGGAGTCAATGAGGCCTGGCACGTTGCATATTGCACACAAAGGTGCTGCAAACTGATCATATGCAACGTTTTCAAGTATGAAACGAATAGTCGTTGCAACATATTCATTTTCCAATTAAAATGTTGAAAACAGACTTGGAAACTTAATATATATATGCGTAATCTTAGATGCAGCATGGCTATATACCCTGATTCTTTGAAAAGAATAGTAAACAAAATAAAGTCTGAAGTAAACAACAAAATAAAGTCTAAAGTAATAACAAGAAAAAATAACAATTTACAAAATTAAACTTAAACAAAACAAAGGAAACATTTTGATTTGACTGTTTCTATCTTTTAATATTAACTTTGAGCAATTGTTGTTGCTGCAGGCACTTACAGTTGTTGCCATTTGGATAGAAGCACATTAAATACTTAAATATTTAAATAGTTTTTTTTTCTTTCTGTTTTGTTTCTGAGTTTTGTGATTACTTTTTTGGGCACACATTTGTTTGTTACTGTTGTTGTTGTGGTGTTGCTGTTGGTGTTGCTGTTGCTGCAATAGCTGAAAGTATATGAAAAGTCAAACAAAATTGCTGAATAAACGCGAACCATGAACAGTTTTTATTTTGAGGTCGCTTCGCGGTTGATTTGGGCCTGGCTAAAACAACTTACGCAAATGGGCGTGACACTGTCTGTCACCAGTACTCGTACTAGCTCTGGTACTTTGTCTCGGTCTGGGTCTGGGTCTGGGTCTGGCTCTCTAACTACGTGTATACGCCGGATAAAGCTAGTACAATAGACTCAACATTTTGACAATATGAACTCATATAAGGGGCCATATAGCCATGTTAATGAATCGAGGCAGTCGCGTGTGACTTCAGATCGAGATTTCGATATTGTGCAATTAAAATTTTAAATATAATTTAAGATATAAGACATCACGTCAAATTGTAATGCTTTTAAGCAATTTTATAAAAAACAAAAACATTAAGAAAAAATACAAGTATAAATATAATTAAGATATATATAGAGATATATAGAGTCCATCAAGATTACTTTGATATATTTGAAAATAATTGTTAAAGGAAATTCAGTGTTAAAGAGAAAGAGAAAGTGTTAAGGCTAAAAACGTTATTAGATAAATTTTGAAAATTAATGTTAAGGAAAATGAGAATGTTCTTTAATAACTTGAAGATAGCCAAGATAATGTTGTAGCCGGGTAAACACGGGCTGGGCATAAGCATGTTAAATATTTGGAGTGCTGCCATCTGTTGGGTAATCCGCAGCTGCTTGATAGTTAACACGATGCTATTGGCATACAGGGGGGGAGGGAAGGTTAATTTACTAAATTCTAACACTAAAATCAATTTGGATTTCAGATGATGATGCTACATCCAACCCCCGACCAGCGCGTTAGCATACGCGAGGAGCTGCGTGAGCCAGAAGATCCAGCAGACATTGAGCGTGATATTAAGCTCATACGCGAGTGGTTGGAGACGCAACCCCATCTGCCCAAGGATATGGACGATATGCGTCTAACAACATTTTTGCGGGGATGTAAGTTTAGCTTGGAGAAGGTGAAAAAGAAGTTGGATATGTACTATACCATGCGAAATGCGGTGCCTGAGTTCTTTGCCAATCGTGACATTAATCGGGAGGAACTAAACATTGTGCTGGACTATGTGTAATTAGATGCAACTATTTATATTCAGATGAGATTGTTATTGATAGATTTTAAATTTGTTACAGTCACTGCCCCACGTTGCCGGGAATTACACCCAATGGACGTCGCATAACTTTCATTCGCGGTATTGACTGTGATTTCCAGCCGCATCATATTTTGGATGCCATGAAGGTTGCTTTGATGATTGGCGATGTGCGACTGGCGGAGGAGTCAGTTGGCATTGCGGGTGATATATTCATACTGGACGCTGCTGTTGCCAGTGCCTCACATTTTGCCAAATTCTCACCAACGGTAGTCAAGAAGTTCTTAATTGCTGTACAGGAAGCGTATCCCGTTAAGGTGAAGGAGGTGCATGTGATCAATATTTCCCCATTAGTCGATACCATCTTTAACTTTGTGAAACCCTTCGTCAAGGAGAAGATCCGCAGCCGCATAACATTCCACAATGATGTTGAGAGTCTATACAAGGTTGTACCACGTGATCTATTGCCCAATGAGTATGGTGGCAAAGCTGGTGCCATTGTTGAGCTCAATCAATGGTGGAAACAAAAGTTGGCCGATAACACAAAATGGTTCAAGGAACAGGATGACAAAAAAGCCAACGAATCTTTGCGTCCGGGCGCACCAAAGACCAGCGATGATCTATTTGGCATGGAGGGCACCTTCCGTCAATTGAACATCGATTAAACATTCCAAATTGTTGCTCTTTAACACATTTTTCATATACTCGTATATAATCATATAATATTTACAATCATGGCGCAATTAAGTATTCTTTTCGCTTTACGCTTTATTTCCTACTTGTATTTACATACATATGTACATACATTTCATATGTATCTCATGTGGTCAGACATCGCCGTTCATTGCAGTAATTACAATAAAAAATTTTAAGGAATTAATAAATATAGTATACATGTCGTTTATATTGTCGCTTCTTCTCTCTTCCCATGCTTACACCAGATGTCGTCCCCACTGCCAGTGATGATTATTCTGTAACTGCCGTTTAAGCCATAAAACGAGACCAACCGAGAAGAATAGGAATGAGTTTGGGACTCGAAGATATTGATATACAGTTGACCAATTGCCAATTGCGAACTCCCCAACTGTCCATTCGCATGTTGATTGTTTGTATCGTACTTCACATTCCTTCTCAAATTCCGTTTACTGTCCATCATTGAACTGTATATATTTTGCAATATGCAATGTCACCCACTGCAGTATGCTTACAAAGAGAAAGCCGAAACATGTCGCATATCTCCCACCATTTGCTGCCGGCCCACCCTCAGCGCACAACAGTCATCACTCGTCACTCATCATTCACCGCCTGCCATTCCACCATCTAACTCTCTGGCTCATACCACAGCCACGGAGTCAACTGCACATCTGTTATACTTATATTGCGTCGTTGTTGTCTGCCCTTTTCTGTGTATGAAATCAAGTGCTGAGTACATATCGTTGGTCATTGGGGCAATTGGTCAGTTGTCATCCATTGAAGTAATTGTATTTCTTCTTCTGCCGAAAATAATAGCTCTCCAATTTTAATGATTAAGCAAGCATCTAAGTAACGTCATGTTTTGGCTAGTTCGTTGACAAATGGCAAGAGATAAACAATGAACAGTGAATATATGTGTTGATAGTAGGAATCATTTCGATAATATATAATAGTAATATAATAAGATTACAAGCAGAATTATATTACATTAGATATTACCCATTTAAATAATCACCCATTGACGTTAAGTTTTAGTTATACAATATTTTGAGGTTAATTCGAATATTACTATATTAAATATAAGTGTTATTTGTATTAAGTTGTTAAAGCGATTTCCAATTTTTACACTAAATTTTGTTAACCAACTTTAAAGTCGAAATTCTTTGATTAATTAGGTTAAGATTAAGAATGAATTATAATGAAAATTGTCTAAATAAAAGACCAATTTATGAGGAACAGATTGTGTGACTTTAACCATTTGTGGTTTGGTTAGGAAAAAATCAAGATATTAATTCAATAGAAGTCAACTTAATGTCAATCATAAATACGTTGTAGAATGATAACTTATAAAGTTTGGACAACTTTTGGCTTATAATGAATATAATATTATTTATTAGACATAACATAGTTTGAAACTTTAATATAATGACAATAATTATATGTCAATGCTACAATCAATGCTTAACGTATTATTTATTCAAAATTTATTTAATTTTATAACTTTATACGTTTGTCAAAAATCTTTTTCTTTATATTATTATTTAAATAACTATGTATATACCTATAATAATAATATACTTAAAACTGGCGAACTAAAATATACCCGTTAATCAAATAAGTTTAGGTACCATAATTAAACTTTGTTGATTCAATTTTATTAAAAAAGTTCTATATATTGTATTGAAGTATTTAATAGATTTTTCAGTTGTTGGAAATGTCCTGTCCTGACTGGTATTACACCTTATTGTAATAGTTCATAGTTATATACTTTGCATATATAAAGGCAACGAATTGAATTTAAAGCCACAATTTGAAAAATGAATCGGTTCAATTACTCAGATATGTTTAGCAAGAAGCAGTGGAAACGTCGAGATTTATTTGTTCATATACGTCGTCCACTGTGCGTGGCAGGATTATATGCATGGAGTGAAGGATATCAGAATAGATGTTTTAAGTTCTTTGATGTATTTTACGAATACTTTAATTATTTTGTGTGTGGACATATAGCGGCGTTATTTATGTATACTATACACCTAAAGTACGACGAAGGCGATCTGGAATTTATTGTTAATTGTCTAATACAAGCGATCATATATTGCTTTTCCATTGTACTTAAGCTATATTTCCGGCGTATTCGACCCAAGTTGATAAATGATATAATCAGTTCTATAAATCACGAACATCAGACGCGTTCTGCTCCAGGTTTTACGTACGTGACTATAAGCAGAGCTAGGCGCTATTCAACTTTATGGATCATAAGTTTAGTATATAGTTCCAATTTGGCAGCCATTATAACTGTCATACTACCAGTAATCAATGGTGAAAGAAGTTTACCTTTGACCTGCTCGTATCCTTTTGATTATAAGGTAAGCATATATCCTTTTCTGATCCAACTTTCAACTGATACCATTCTCTTTTAGCAATCTATCGTTTATGAAACAGCTCTTTTTCTTCAGGCAATGGGTCAAATTCAAGTTGCTTCTGCCTTTACTTCAGCCAGTGGTTTATACATGGTCCTGGGAGTCCTTATATCTGGTCAATATGATATATTGTATTGTGGTCTGAAAAATGTATTGGCCACTACCTACTTGGGCATGAATGCCAGTATGGAGGAGCTAAGGTTTAATAACTTATCCTTATCCATTTATTGTTCTATATATCTTATTCCATAGAAAACTACAAAAGGCACAAGCCGTAGCTGATGATGAGCTTAATCAATACAGCTACTCAATCGAAGTATGCACTCCATGGAATGAGCTTATAGAGTTTCAGGGACTATACGGTACTACGGAATTTTCCACATCTTTTCAACGTTCACTTGTGAATTGTCTGGACCAACATCGATTCATTATATCCAAACTTCATAAAATAGAACGATTCTTTAATCCTATTTGGCTTGGTAAGATCTGTGAAGCTACATTTTTGGTATGCCTGGTCGCTTTTGTATGGTCGAAAAACACTGAAGCCAATTCTGTTCTTCGTATGGCAATATCTGGACAGTATCTGGTATTGGTACTCTTTGAACTCTTTGTCATCTGCTACTTCTCAGAGATGATCTGTCAGAATAGTGAGAGATGTGGAGATGCTCTCAATCGTAGTCCTTGGCATCTACATTTGCAACAAATACGCAGTGATTATATATTCTTCTTGTTACATTCGCAACGACAATTTCGCCTGACAGCGGGCAAAATATACAATCTGAACCTAAATCGATTTAGAAGCGTAAGTAAATCAACAATATATTTAAAACATATAATATATTTAATCTTTATCTCTCAAGACAATAACTACAGCCTTTTCTGTTCTAACGATACTCAAAAAAATGGATGCACGTGTCTAGGAAATAATACTAAAAAAAATAATTACTTCTGACAAAAGATTATTTAATATGTATAAATAATTAATAATTAGTCAATAAATTTTTGGTTTTTGCTTTCTATATTTAATAAACTTAATTAAAAATTAATACCTTAGATTTTGTGTAGTAACATTTATTAAAACAATTTCTGAAAATCAAACAATTGATGTATAATAAATAACTTATATCTGAATAACCTTACTTACCTTACTCATTAATTATAATTCTGGCATTTAGCACAGATACCAGTCATACCACCCCTAAAAATTAGACTAAATCTATACAGCTATAAGTTATTTTAGCACACCCTTACCAAAGTAGCGGCTATATGAAGATAATATTGTTAAAGCTTCAGTAAGAAATAATCATAGCTAGTCTAAGCATTAATTTGATGACTTGTTTATCCGATAGGATAACGACAACAAATTTAATTTAAAACTATTTTGTCATATCAGGAAAGAATCTATAGTATATAGTATCTATAGTATATAATATAAAATCTGTTATGCTTTGGATTTAAATAACCCTCTAAAGTTAAGGTTTTAAGAATCAAATAATGCTATAGTTAGCACCTTTGCCTTTTTGTAAAAAAGAAGCAAAGCGGAGCTATTGGAAATGTGCAAAATCCAAAAGTATGTAGCACATAGAAATAATCATCGGAGACCCCATAAAGTATATATATTCTGAATCAGGACGACAAGACGAGTTGATCTAGCCCTGTCCGTCTGTATGAACGCCTATTTTATATGAGCTAGAGCAACCAAACTTGAAATCTAGATTCATTATATTCCTAAGCTATACGAGTTTATTTTAGATTTTCGAATTTCCTCCCCTGACCAATTTAAAAAATCGATTATGAGGTACAATTTTTAACCGATCAAATTCTTTTTCGCACACATATTAAGTAGACCATTCTTCATCTACAATGTGAATTTCGTTAAAATTTAACAATAAACACGGAAGTTATACAACATTAAGTACCGCGCTATGGAGCGTGGGGGGCTAAAAGGTGCGCGCAATGGCTAAGTACGTGCAGAACTGTGCGTATGTATGAGTATATATATATATGTAGGCAAAGGGGCTCTCGTAGTCGGGTACACTCGACTACAGACTTCTTACTTGTTATTTACTAAGTATTCAAAACATTTGTGGTATTTCACTATTGAAAAACTACTGAAAAATCGTATCTTTAAATTGAAATGATTGGAAGTTATACAAATCAAAATTTAAATGGAGAAACTTTGAATTTTGGACTGTCGATTACGAGGGGCCACGTACGCTGCAAAATAGAATAGTTATTGTTAAACAACTTCCGTAGTTACTACTTTAACCTTTAGACTTGAGTGTAGATAAGAAAATGGAACTTAAGGTAAGAAATAAAATAATTTAGTCTTTCCTTTCTGCGCATATTGTATAGAGTCAGAGTTTCTATTATATACAATTTCTAAACATTAGTAAGCACTTTCCGTGTTTTTTAAAAAGGTAAAGGAACTAAATACAAAATAAAAATTTCTTCCATCTTGTAGAGCCTGACGAATATCTCCAAAAGACATCAAAATATTGCAAAAACTGAAGTTGATCTCGAGCCGGCAGAAAATACGATATCTTGCAATATTAACTTTTATTATTTTTTACAATACAATTATTATAATTAATTTGAAAAAAAAAATTAGTTTAAAAGTGTAACACATTTAAACAGTTAAAAGGCAAACATATTGAAGACATTCTGGTGCTTCAAGCTGCTTAACACTTTCTATAGTTTACTTTCCCATAAAAGCGAAATACACATAAATATCTATATATACATATATATATATATATATATATATATATATATATATATATAAATTTGAAGTATTGACTGGAACACAATATAACAAACTAGCACAAACTTTGCCATTGTTTTATACAAAAGTAAATTATAATTTGTTTCCAGCTTCGCATTATTCCAATAAATAATTTTGTTTTTGTTGAATGTAAAATTACACAAACGTAGTTAATTTGTTTAATAAATAAGCACTTCATTATATTTGTGTTATGGCTTTAAAACTATAAGCAAAAATCATATACTTTTATAAGGTACTTGGGTTTACTCTATGCAATATTAACACATCCTTTTCCAACCGATCCCCTACTATTGTATGTTAACTATATTGAGCAAGAAAAATGGTTAACAATGTTTGTTTTTTCTTGATTTTGTGTTTCTTTTAGTTTTTTTGTTTTTGTTGCTATGTAGCTTTTGTTTATAAAGAGTTGCTCAGTTAGAATTTGTGCTTGGCATTCTTATATTTATGCTTCTTAACTCAGTATCAAAAGTTGATTGTTTGTTTGTTTTGTTGTTTGTGTAGTATATCAACATTTTGTTATCAGCATGATACTACAATTGTTTGATGTGTTTGTTTGCTTTCTTTTTTCTCTTTATCTTTTTACAGTACGTACAAATGTTTGCAATAATCGCTTATAATTAGTTAATAAACAATTTGATTTTATTATATATAGCAATTTTTGCTATGAATTTCGTTTCTCTACTTCATCTTCTCCGATTTTCTTTTATTTTTCTTTTGTTTTCCTTCTTTCTTTCTGTTTTTGATTTCATGAAAAATATACATATGTTTGTTTCATATCAAATTGTGAATTAAATGAGCACACACTTGGCTTTTCACCCAATGCAGCTAATTTTACATATGATGATGTCTAATAGGGAAAGTTTTAATTTGTTAACTTACATGAATGTTATAAAAAAGATATATATGTTTATTTAAATATGTATACATATATATATATATATATATGTATATATATACATATATATATATGTATATATATAAAATACAATTTATATAGATATATATATACATATATATATAAATATATACGTAATATAATTGAATTTATATTTATAAGCACATCCGGTTAAAATTTTAAATAATTTTTTTTTGTTTGTTTATGTTTAAATTGTATGTGCTACTTAAGCAATTTCAACAGCAACAACAACAACGAAAACAAAATCAAACAATAGAAACCAGTGTTGTGCAAATAAGTGCAACAATTTTGAATTTGTTGCTTTTGATTAATGATAAGGTTGCTATTGCTCTTCTTGACTTTGTTGCATCCGTAGCATTTCCGTGCTTTGGCGTAAAGCTGCTTGTGGTGTAGCCTAAGTATAAGATAATGTTTTTGTTGTTGTTGTTGCTGCTGTTAGACAGTTGTTGCTGCTGTTGCTCCTGCTTTTTCTGTTGATGTTGCTTTTGTTGATAGGGCCATAGGTTGTTGCTCTTGCAGCTACTTAAGCTGCCAATGTAATTTTTGATGACTAACTTCAAGTTGCTGTGTTGCTAGCTCGCAAGCGACAGTTGTACAATACTCGTGCTGTTGTCGTGATTATAGTGCTCCGTGTTAACAATAACCTGAACAATATATCCCTGATGTATGCTGCATTCATCGATAGGCACTTTATCACCAAGCAGCTTGCCGCTATAGAACCAACGCTGACAACACGCGTCGACGCCCTCAACAGACTAATAGTTTTTAATTATTATTATTATTATTATTATATATTTTAAAGTATTAAAAAATTGATTAAATATTTTAATGTTATAAAGAAAACAAACCTGTAACTTTTTCTTGCACTGTCCCACTGTATCTTTTGAGTATACTGGTAGTTTAATATCACTCATGGATGATGATATGCGCAACTTGAGAATGACTTGAGCACCACCATCAACGGGTTCTGAGTATTCAGCTGGCGAATCACGCCCGTTTTCTTCTTTAACAATGTTTATGGGATATGATAGGCAATATATTGGCACCTTATACTGTGTACCCAGCTCATCGTAACATTCTGTGAGGTAACTGTAAGAAAAGAATTCAATATACATATTAATATCTTTTTACCCATTTAATTTCTGCAAGTAAATTTGATAACCTGACTTGTTTTACTATCTTATCAGCAAATGACTAAAACATATTAGACAAAACTTTATTTTAATGCCAATCATTTCAATGCCAAATACAATACAAGTTATCAGTGTTAAGCGTAGATAACAGCTGATTTAAATTAATACGCTCTCAGGCCCAACAAGGACTTTAGCTAATCCATTCAACCAATACGAACGAACATAGAAAGGTCAGCGCAACAGTATTTACACCAACCAATGCTCGCATTTCTTGGTTGTCGGTCAAAAATCGATTTCTAATAAACATATGAAATAAAATCAAGTACAGGTCGTGCACGCAGGAGTGTTTTTCCTTACTGCTAATCACTCTCCTGATTTGCTACTAAAAACAAATATAGACACAAATAATTTTTAATCAATTACTAAATGTATTTATGGTATAGGAACAGAGATCAATATATAATAAATGTATCAAATAGAGTAGTTAGCTAGTTCATCAATTTGTAATTATATTCACTTGTATAAATTAAATGAGTTTGCAGATATTTCAAATATTCGATTTCAAGCCACAAGTTTACGCAATTAAGATTTAAAGTTTTATTGATATTTAATATCTCAAATCTTTATTAAATTGTTATTGATCTAGCAACAGTAACATCTACTGTCAATTCATTGAATTTATTTTTAACTGGAAAATGAGGGACATTTTCTTCTAAGAATATTCTATTACGCTTTTTAAATGTTTGAAAGATCAAATTAAAATAAGGGACGAGCATTTTCAACTTGTAAAAATGTATAAATGTTATTTTAGTTATAGTCAAGTAAAATCTGGAAATTTTATTGATTTTATGGGGCGGGCTTAAGAGCGTAATTATCCTGGTTTATTGTATATAAATATTTGCGTAGAAATTTGGAAGAGTTTTTGTTTATTGGGGGCGTAGATTTATTACTTACCCATTGGGCACGGAAACGTTTGCACCATCTAATATAGCTTGGGCCATTTGAAAATCTAGAGCCTCGGCAGCATTTGTGGCAGCTCTGAGAGCATCCCAAATTTCTTTACGACCGTCGAATGCTGGTGCTGTGTCCCAAAATTCATCCCGTTTAGAACGTAATTGTCCCTCCGTCAGTGGTACATCTGAGCGCCATTTAATGGTCTCATGACACAGTGGACGATTTTTACGTACTGCGCCACCTAGGGCAATGCCTATATAAAAACAATAATAACAAAGAATAACACATCGATAACAGATGCAAAATGTATGTGGATGTGAAGAGGCCACTCACCTGCACTGGCTGGACGTGATGCACTCGCAGAAGATACACTCATTGTCTCATTGTCGGGATTCATGCGACATACACAGGCTCCCATTTTTGCTCAGTTGTTCGTTCACTTACATTAAAATATATTTTCGGAGCAGTGTATGCGTTTGTGCAATTTTAATAAATTTTAATACGAGCAACAGCCGAACAACGCGACATACAATTTCAACACAATGTGACCAAATCTATTTTTTACGATTACCACCAAGTTCAATCGAATGGCTGACTTGAACGAAGAAATAAAATCGGAATCACTGACTCCCGTTCGTTAAGTTTGTAGCAACATAAATTTATTTTAAATATCTGTACAAAAATTGTTTGGATTTATGTTAATCACATTATTTAGTATTTGATTTTCTAAAAGTTTTAACCTCATATCGTATTGATAAGTTAATAAGTAAAATAATTTATGCCATAGTAAATATCGATATTCTAATATACACCAGTTGTAGCAGCACTGTTTAAACGGTCCAAAAGCGCCATCTTTCTCTGAAAGTAAAATAGGTCTATTAGTTTAATTTTTTAAATAAGTAATATTAAATTTTAAATACAAAGTAAAGTAAAATAGCTATTATTTTAAATTTTTTAAATTATTTAAATTAAATTCTAAATGCGAAAGATAAATAACTTTTTTTTAATTCTCATTCTAATAAAAAGAGTTGGTATTAAAGAAATTGGAATTCACTATTTTTTTGTATTTATGCAAGCATACATTCCTAATAAATAATTTCTTTTATTTTGCTTCTTGCCTCATGCTCAATCGATCGAACTGCGCAAGCGCTCAATATATTTCCAGACTGTAACAGCTGGCAATTCCAATTGCATCTTGCGCTCACTTGCTTGCCAATTGGAATACTGAAGCATCAGCTCAAGACAACAGAAAGCGGCACCATAGAAGATAAAACAAGAAACCAGACGACCTCGACAATGTTGTCGCAAATTGTTTATGTATGCATGCATGTTGATGGGAAAAGAGAGGGATACCTTTTTATACTAGCCTTCAAACTAGAACGAAAATATAGTCAGGGCACAAGAAACTTAAACTTTTTGAATAAAAGAAAACTCTTAAATTGTTACTCCAAAAGCAACATTAATATCATTTTATTAGAGAGGTAAGTAATAGTCAAATTTCAACAACAATCAACAGCAGCTCAATAGTCGTATACAAGCTGGCTCATTAATATTCCCTTCCAGACGCCAATTGGTATAGTAAAAAAAACAACAACAATAAAGCCAGAGCCAGAGTCAGAGTCAACATCAGAGTCAGAGTCTGAGCCAAGCCAAGAGCCACAGCTGCGGCTACTTCCAATAAGCAAAAACGAAAGACTTCAATTTAGTTTGGTGGAGACAACGAACTCACCAACAGCTTTGTGCGGACAACGGAAAAATACGAAAGCAAAAATCACGTCTTCGTCTGTGTATGCGATTCCAACTCCGACTTGAAAACGGTACGTGCGCGCATGCGTGTGTAAATAAGTAAGGGTGTGTGTGTGTGTGTTTGTGGCTGTATGCGTATATGTTTGTATAAGTGTTTGTGTATAACTGGCTTAAAGTTTAATGCAGCAATAGCAACAACAACAACAACGCGAACAATAAGCCAAAAACGAATAACGGCAAAGGAAAGGAAAAAACATCAAAAAATTATTTAAAAGAAATCAAATGTTAAATAAAATTTGAAAATTTGTGAGCCACGCAAGCGATACAGAATATATACTATATCTTTAAAACTGTATAAATATTTGTATATAAATTTATTTATAAAGTGTTAACTGAAAAGTGAATTATACGAAAGTTGAAAAAAAAAAACTTTGGCCATTTTATATTTAACTTAAAATGATTAACTAAAGTGCACTGAAAATCTTCGAGGCATAACGCTAAGGTGAACACATCATTTGTTAGTTGTCGCAACAACATTCACCTGGGCCAACATAATTTCTCTTAGCCATTTTCTTTTCTTTTTTATTTCGCTTTTTTTATGCTATTTCATTGTGTTTGGCCGTGGCTTTAAATGGTACAATTTGTTATAAGCATGTGAAAGTTGTGCGCCATAGAAAAACAAGATCTCATTCTCAGCTCAGTTTCAGCCTCAATCTCAATTTCCAGTAGTAGTCTTAAGATTTATCTCTTCTTTCACTTTTTCCTATTTTCTTTGTTAGGTAACGGGTTTTGCAATACTTTTGCTTTTTAAACGAAAGAACCATATTATAACTGAATATTTTGCATTTTATTTAAACGATATCATTTTTGCGTTGTTTATAGAAACCAGTTTGCAAAAAGAAGCAAAATAAAAAAGATAATATTAAAAGAAATCCAATAAACTTAGAAGAGACGAAATACACACCTTGAAAACAACTTGTTCTATAAATTAAAAAAAAATTAATTAGCAAACCACTTTTTTGACATTTAACAGAGAGTTGTTAACTCTTTGGCTGACATAGTTCGAGCGATAGTTATATGTATATATATTTATATATGAAATGTGAAATGTCTTAACAAATATTTTTCACTCAGAAAATGTCAATTGCTTAAATCTTCCAGCTGATTTTCAGGTTGCTCATCCATTTGCCATTTTCAATAACTACCGCTCACTCTGTAAACACAAGATATAGTGGCCTCAACACCTAAACAAAAACCAAGTGGCAAAAGCTGAGGCTTTTTTTAATGTTGGTTTGCAACTCGTCAGTCTCTCTTTCCATCTTTCTCTTACATTAACAACGTTTCTTAGCATTACTCTTTAAAATCTCATTCACAAATATTTTAGCCAGCCAAGAATTGCCACAAAATAATCGTAATAATTTTATTTGTTGATTCATTTTGAATATTATATATTAAAAGCAATTTTTGTGTAGTATTACTATTCAGACTTTTAATCAATTTAATGAACTGGTAAATGAACAGTCACCAGTGGATCTATAAAAAAAAATCCCAATTCCTCAACTCTTTCGTACTTTAGAGATACACCGGGCAAGTCATCAGGCCAGAGTATATACAAAAAGAAACACAAAAAATAATCATATTAAATGCCAGTTCCGAATCAAGCTACGCATTTTGTAAAACCCAAATTTTGACGTTATGAAACGCCGTGAGTCATGCAGCATACAAAACTCGACTTTTAACATATATAAATTGTTATTAACATGCAAGTTATGTTGCTTTATCAAGTAAGCTTATATCCATTGGTCCTGTGCTTTATAAGAACCTGATTATACCAGACTTTTTATAAACTGATAGAAGACTTTTTATAATTTTTATTGAATACAATCCTTAGGCTAACTTTATGTTAAAGTAAAAAAAAACAAACAAAGGCTCTTAGCATATACAATATAAATTTATGAATATGTTTCCTTTTTTTGTAATATTCAAAGCTCTTTAACTTTAGATATTATGTACAAAAAAGCCCGCTGAAGGTGCAAGCATTATACGAATAAACGTAAAAGGCACAAAAGAAAATAAAAGGTGGATAAAAAAAAATTGTGACTCAGTCACAAACAGTGAAGGAGGCCTTGCAAATTTTAAAGTATATATATAATTATGACAATGTGCATAACGGTAATAAGTAAGCAAGCAAAGAGTTGATGGAACTTGACTTAATGAGTTAGCAAAAATAAGTTTTAAAGAACTGTTAATTGACAGCTCTTGATTTGAGGACTTGAATACAACTTGAACTGCTAGCAGCAATCACTGAATATACTCTCAATATGAGCAGAAACATAAAAATATTATATTAAACTGACCATACGCAAACTTTGCACTTATACTCTACTTCCTCACCCTCTGACATATAGATATTAGAGCCTAACATGGTCAAGAAATAGGCAAACAGAGTAACACTGTCCATTGGCTTACGGAACCCACACCCATTTGATATTCAATGCAATTCATGCTGCTTTTCTGGCATGTCAGAAGTCTGGCAACATTTATTGCTGTTATTATTATCCATTGTATGAATATAAGCGGGTTTTGCAAATATTTCTTAAGTATATCGTTTTTCCTGTACTCTACCAAAAACTGGTTGACTGGCATAGCTCTACAATACTTGATACACAGTTTTATAGTTGGACATGGCTGTTGCTGTTGCTTTTTCTGTTACTAGCTGACAGAGCTTGGCGTGGCCTGCTTAGTTAGGTTTGGTTCAATTCAATTGAATTGGATTGGTTCGTTTAGGTTCCCGTTTTGACCGGCTCTAGTAAATGTAGCAATCAATTTTAACCAACAACCAACAACAGTTGCAATTATTAAGTTAATGCTGTTGTTATTGTTATTGTATCTTGGCTAGCTGTATCTTATTCATAGATTGTTTCCATTATTTTTTAGACTTTCACTTTTTCTTGCTGACGTGTTTGTTGCCTTTACATTGCACGGCTATTAATTGCTCAAGCCACAATAAATAAGCTACATACAAATAATATACATTGTATATAATATACATAATATAAATCGTATTAGTATAAACATAGTAAATTTCACATATTTTTGTGCTGATGCCAGAACTGCTTAGTTTGTTCATAAGTTGGTAACTGCATACCAAATATACCAGTATATACTCTATATTTCAATACTAATTGTTTTTTATTATTAATAAAAACATTGTCTGTGTCCAATTCTGGTCCCAAATTCACAGTGCCTGCAGCTGTCTTAAGTTAAAAGACCAGTTTTTGGCTGGGTGGCACAAGGCCTGTGCGGGTTTTGCTTTTTGTTTTCCTCCTTTCCGCCCCACATCTAGCTTTTCGAAACTGGTCGCTTATCGTAGATCTATAAGTTTTTCTGTATGTCTCTTTCTCTTTATATTTTGTCTTTTGTCACAACTGTGATCTATAATCCTTTCCTACCCAACATTCTTATGTTCTCAGTACGTTGTCATGCATGCTTAATTCGTATTTTGTTTGTGATACAATTTTGTTTGTTTGTTTCTTTAGCCAGTACCAATATGGTATTGGTAGCACGTTTTGCCGTGGGAGATACTGAAAAACTAACCGGTGTTTTATGCATACACTGCTTCACTTAAGTTCTTATATAGTTACCACAAATGTATATGTAATCAATAGCAAAATCTAAGTTAAGCTTGATAAGTTCTGAACATGTCTCCACATGACATTTTCTTCTATAAACTAAATTTAGGAGAATTAATTTACCACAAACCTACCTAAAGATGTCTGCTAAAAACTCCATTAAATCTATATACATACAATACACAATCGTTGATCGCATAATATTCTACTGAGTCATCATCATCCGACCCATAAAAATAGATTTCTTGATAAGAACCGAAGCGCAAAGACTAACCAGATGAAAATATGACAGACCAGTATAAATGCACTAATTTATTTTTAGCCTTTTTGTCATTAAAAAAGGCAAAAAGGAAGCTAATGGAAATGTGCAATATTGAGAAGTAGAAAATATCATCTGAGACCCCATAGAATATTATTGATCAGGACGACCAGCCATATTCGTCTGTCCCTTCGGCTGTTTTTCAGAGACTGTTTCTGAGCAACCAAATGTTGAACCTAGATTCGTTATTTTCGTGCCGTATACGAATTTGTGTTAGATTTTTAAATTTCCTTCCCTGACCCTCGCAATACGAGAAAAACAATTATTAATCATAATGCTTAACCAATCAAATTTCTTTTTAGCACACTTAATAAATAGATCACTATTGATCTACATTGTTAATTTCGTTAAGATTGGATAAAAAAAACGGAAGTTATTCAACAATAAGTATCGCGCAGAAGACCACGGGAGGCTAAAAAACGTGCGAAATTGTTTAAAGTACGTGTATAACTCTGTGTTTTTTTGTGTGTATGCGTCTGTATGTAGGCAAAGGGATCCACCCAACTACAGTTTTCTTGTTTAATATAGTTTAGTGATGTAGAAAATCTAGATATATTTTAAATAAAACCGTTTAATTTAGAGATATTTAGATGTAATAGTTAATAATATTACTAGCCACATCATGACTGCAGCTCTTAAAAGTAAACTAATAAAATTACTTGAGATTTAATTATATATTTAATTGTTAATTTTTTAAAATAATCTAAGACTGATGAACCTCTAAAGAAATTCCTTGATTTCGTAGAGCATACCTTCAAAACAATTTAAAAATATTTATTTCATGAATTTCAAAAAAAATTTATTTTCAATTCCGACCGTGACAGGACTCGAACCTGCAATCTTCGGATTCGAAGTCCGACGCCTTATCCATTAGGCCACACGGTCTTCTTGTAAAGCAACGTTAGTTTTGGATCTATAAGTTGCAAAAGAGGCGCGGAACAACACCAAAATAATTCTAGAGCATCCTAACATACAAAGTTACACACGCACACATTTTATATACATATTAAAAAAGACAATCCACCCTTACTTTCACCCCTACCCATGCCCATTTCGTTGAGGGTGGATGCGTCACCAGCAGCTGTGACTGCCTTTTGGGGTAGTTACTACCGATTGTATCAGGTGATATTCATATTGTAATAAAATGAAGGTGTTTGCGCAGTCTCCAGGTTGATGCAGGATTTCTAACAGCATCCTGTTTTTCCTTTGCTAGTTCTTTGAACTATACTTATTCTATTGCTTGTGGTTCATTATAATATGTTACACCCAATATCTTATAAATATATTCGTAGTAAAAGTATATTGAAGATAATGGTAAAATATTCTAAAAGAGCAATTTATGAATAGGTTTCAAAATTATTATCGTATCCCAATGTCTGTTGTGAGGAAGATGACCAAACTAGGAATGTAGGTTCATGGTTTTCCAAAACTGCACAAGTTTATTTTAGATTTATGAATTCCCACAAAAAGTTGTTTGTAAATCATCTATATCGAAGTGTATCTAGTAAGCCACAGGGTGATCATCTCATTACTTTTTTTTTACCATATTTTCCCAGATCTGAACAAGTTTCTCTTATTACTTCTTCGGATTTTCTTCATATGCCAGAAGATTTATTTTAATTTATATCCCATCCCTAACGAATTGTCGTTTAAAACTACTAAGTGGTATCATTAATTCCAACATCTTACAAAGTATTATCTTCTTTATTTACAATGTACCCTTTAGATCATAATAAGCGTCCCCTAACTTCTAATTACAAATCAAAGTGTTCTTTGCCGATTATAACAGACTTTCCCGAGATATCAGCACCTCAATGCTTACAATTTTGAGTCATTTTATAACGTTTGTTAAATTTAATAGATTTTGAATATTCCCATATGTATCAGACAAATATATTTATTTTATTTTTTTCTTATTTAATATTCATATAATTTATCTATAAATATTATATCCATCATTTATTGACTGTTCATAGTCAATATTAAATAAATTATGGAAATAAATGATGGTTAAATAGGGGCAAACCGCTTTCTAATTTGTTTGTAATGTTTATTTATATATTAATAATAACCATATGATTACAGCTTTAATAGCAAATACAGATTTAAGTAAAAAAATATTAAATCTATATATCTTTGGGTATATAGCTTTGTCTGTAATTTCAGTTTTGATTTTGTATAAATTTGTTTTGTATTTCGAAAGGAATGTATATTTCGGTCAAAAATATAAAAATTAATACTTTTAGAAGCCATTACTAGAAGACAATTATACCGCAAAAATGTTTAAGCAGAAAAAGTCCAAAAAGTCACCTTATGAAATTAGAGAGCTCGATTACCGTGATTTGTATCTTGACCGAGGATACACAATGCCACCAAATGTGTTTAATAAAAAGTCAAAACCTGTTGATAGCAATTGTGCAAATCAGCGTATGACAAAAGCAAAGGCCAAATCCAGAATTGAGGAGATTAAGCAAATAACCAGAGCGGAAATGATAAAGTATTTAGAGATCTATAAAACCAATTATGAATTATTACACTTCATAATGCAGCCTAAGTTGAAATATCGATCACCTCCACTGTTATTACCTACAGTGGAACAAGAGAAAATGAGACAACGGAACTGCTCTGTAAATACCAAAAGAAGAGGACAATCAAATGCTGCCGAGAAACCCGCAATGACCCGTTCAATCATCAGTTTAATATCCTGGGGGGAAGCTTTAATTTCTAACCCTGAAAATATGAAAACATACCGCAACAGATTAACAAGCCAAACAATGGGCCAAAGAGTTCATTTGCGACCTAAGAAACCCCATGAAAAACAACAGCAACATAAATATAGAGACTTTGGACCTGGATATGATTATTGTTTTAGCCAAAACCAAAATTTCCAAAATCCCACCGTGAAAACGTCCGACGTTTTCTACGACTTAAAAAGCTCAAGTCTGATTTTTTGAATATTGGTAGAAGAACTGCCTAAACGATTTTATTAGCTAACTTTGTTTAATTTTAACTAAAATAAATCTTCAAGGGCTTTATTATTATTATTATTTGCTTTCCATATTCTTTTCATTAAGGAATCTTAGTTAATTAACTATCCAAAACGTCTTTCTCAATAATAACATTAACTCTATTACTACTACTAATTCATTGGAAATCAGTTTCTGCACTTACAGAATGTAGCACAAGGTCTTTGAGCCAGAACAATGCGATCAGCTCTTGCAGACCATTGCAAATGACTGTTCGTATATACAGGTATACTTATATATATATATATATATATATATATTTGTATTTGTATATATGTATATATTGGCAATATCAAGATTAGCATAAAGCAAAGCCATGTAACACCTTTAGTTCCGTACCAAATGTAAAACAACCGAAGTATATCTAATCTAAATACCTCTTTGTAGCTCATGCCTCTTGGGTAGCTCCTATTCTTTGGGTTTCTCTTTTTCCTGAAAAGTTTTACCAATAAACCAAACATATATTTTTTTTTTGTTGTTTCTATAATTGCTAGTCAGTATTAAGTAAAAATGATATAATGTAACACTTAATTACATTCAAGAATTATAAAGAATTTTTAGTTATGCTTCAAGAGAAGTCTGTGCACTTAGGAATTTCAGGTTATTTTATAAATCTGCATATTATAAGACATGAGGAAATCGAAGCTCAAATTCCAATAGGTGGTTTACCTGTGTGTTGATGAAGCTATGCTAAAACCGGTTAAAAATTATAAGGCAATACGTTAAGGGTCAAAGGACTCATGTCCTTGAAAGCACATATGCGTGGTTAATGATTGTTCCAACTGAATGGCCATAAATTTAAGTACACAACAGGAGTTTTATCGACATAAGTCTTAGGCAATTACACACAACCAATTCTTGGTTTCATTGTAATTAAATTATTTTTCAGATTCAGCACTGGCACAGCTGTTGGAATTGGGTTTGGGCTTGGGCTTGGGCTTGGGCTTGGAGTTGGAAGCTAACAACGATCGTTGGAGATGTCTGCGGTGCGGCATCGACCAATGGCTCCTCCAGCCAATGCGGAGCAAGGTGATAGCGATGACAACAACTTTACTGACGATGAGAGTTCACCGCTGACACACGATATTTATGGTGGCAGGTAAGTTTTACAAATATCTGTGGTTCACTTTGTAGCTGTGGGTGTAGCTGAAGCTTTCGCTGCCGCTAATCTAGCATGGAAATATTTATGAAAATATTAAGTTGTTCTCTACATAAATATCATATATGCATGCATATGTTTGTTTCCAACGAAAGAGAGGAGAAAAATTATCATTGAAAGTTCTGCCTTAGACAAACCGGAACAAAACTTATTTGAAATTGAACAACATTAATTGCCATTGCCACAACAACAACAGCAACCAAGCCGCAGATCTTGAGCAACATTCACTTTAAATTCAAGGCGTGGCAATGCTAACAATAATTACGCTTCATGAATTCATATGCCGGAAGCTAATGCCAAATTAACTTGGAATGCATTTAACAGAATCTTTTTTATCTTATTTTTTATTTGAACTGAAAGGTCTATTTTGCTTAATTTGTAATTGATTAACAAATCTTTAGGATTCAATTGAAATTATATTAAAACTTACCTCAATCTATAACATTATTTCGTTTTATTTTAAATGATGTAGCCAACGCACTATACAAGAAACAAAAGGCTGGGATGTATTCCGTGATCCGCCCATTAAAATTGAGACTGGTTCGACGGCCAACCAGGAGTGTCTCGAATTAACCATCAAGATCCTAAAAATCTTCGCATATATATTTACATTTATTATAGTTTTAGTCGGTGCCGTCATATCGAAGGGCACAGTGCTCTTTATGACTTCCCAAGTGCGTAAGGATCGCAAGATTGAATATTGCAATAAGGATTTGGTAGGAAGATTTTCAATTAAACTTTCGCGTCATATTAATTATTGAATACCTTAACAGGGTCGCGACAAGAGTTTTGTAGTGCGTTTACCTGAGGAGGAGCGCATCGCATGGATCTGGGCATTAGTTATAGCATATTCTCTGCCTGAGATTGGCACATTGATACGAGCAGCTCGTATATGCTTCTTCAAAACTTTTAAGGTACCCAGGACAGGTCACTTTCTGTTTATTTGGTTGATGGAGAGTATGAGTGCACTGGGTACGGCGTTGCTCATGTTTGTGGTTTTACCACAGATTGATGCTATTCAGGGAGCAATGTTGACAAATTGCTTGTGCGTCATACCGGGTATCTTTGGACTTCTCTCACGTAATTCAAAGGAGGGCAAGCGCTTTATTAAGGTCATCATTGATTTGGCTGCAATTGCGGCTCAGGTCACTGGTCTAGTTATTTGGCCTCTTCTGGAGAATCGACGAGAGCTGTGGGTTATACCCGTGGCCTGTGTAATGATCTCATGCGGGTGGTGGGAAAACTACGTTTCAGCACAGTCACCATTGGGAGTGATACAGACTCTAGGACGTATTAAAGAAGATTTGGTCAATACCCGCTACTTTTGTCATATGTTTCTTTCGATCTGGAAGATTCTACTATTTTTCTGCGTCACCATGCTCATTTTTTGGGCAAACGGAGATGAACCGAGCAATTTATTCAGTCTCTACGGTGATGCCTTTGGGCCACACAAAATTATTGTCTATGAGCTGCCTGCTGGCTTAGGTGGTGTCCTACCCGATACCTTGGAGTCGGCCAACATCGATACGGTTGATGTAGATGCAGCCTACAATACCGTAGTGTATGTTTTGCTTCTTCAAGTCTTTGGTGCATACTTATGTTATATCTTTGGAAAGTTTGCATGCAAGATTCTTATTCAAGGCTTTAGCTATGCCTTCCCTGTAAGCCTAACTGTGCCAATTGCGGTTTCATTTTTGATAGCCTTCTGCGGTATACGCATTGATGATCCCTGTTTCTTCCATGATACCATACCCGACTATCTGTTTTTTACGAGTCCATCGAACTTTAGATTCAATAACTTTGTTACTGAGCAAATGGCATGGGCCTGGATACTGTGGCTTCTTAGTCAAACATGGATTGCACTACATATATGGACACCTAAATGCGAGAGATTGGCAACCACAGAGAAACTCTTCGTTTCACCAATGTACTCAGCATTGTTAATTGATCAGTCTATGGCATTAAATAGAAGACGCGATGATCAAGCTGATGTCAAGACAGAGGTAACAATCGCTTATAATATTCATTTATTTATATCTTAGTGATATTTTTATTGACATAATAGGATCTATCGGAGATAGAAAAGGAAAAGGGAGATGAGTATTATGAGACCATTTCTGTGCATACGGATCGTTCTTCTGCTCCAAATAAGCCCTCGATCAAGTCATCAGACAATATTACTCGCATTTACACATGTGCCACTATGTGGCATGAAACCAAAGACGAGATGATGGAGTTCTTAAAAAGTATTATGCGTATGGACGAGGATCAGTGTGCCCGACGTGTGGCTCAAAAATATTTGCGAGTATTGGATCCCGATTACTATGAATTTGAGAGTATGTGAAATTTTTTAAGTAATTTACAGGCCTAAATTACCCGTAACTAAACTAACTCAATTTACTTTTTTAGCACATATCTTTTTCGACGATGCCTTCGAAATATCGGATCACAGCGACGACGATATTCAATGTAATCGTTTTGTTAAATTGCTCATTGGCACCATGGATGAATCTGCCTCTGAGATACATCAAACCACAATTCGCCTTCGCCCTCCTAAAAAGTATCCAACACCTTATGGTGGTAGATTGGTCTGGACGCTTCCTGGTAAAACGAAGTTTATTGCACATCTCAAGGATAAGGATCGCATACGTCATCGCAAACGTTGGTCGCAGGTCATGTATATGTACTATCTACTAGGTCATCGTTTAATGGAGCTACCTATATCTGTGGATCGCAAAGATGCTATTGCGGAAAATACGTATCTTCTTACTCTTGATGGTGATATTGATTTCAAGCCAAATGCTGTCACGTTATTGGTGGACTTAATGAAGAAGAACCGTAACCTGGGTGCTGCTTGTGGACGTATTCATCCTGTCGGGTCTGGACCGATGGTGTGGTATCAGCTATTCGAGTATGCGATTGGTCATTGGCTACAGAAGGCTACCGAGCACATGATTGGCTGTGTGCTTTGTTCGCCTGGCTGCTTCTCACTTTTCCGTGGAAAAGCACTGATGGATGATAATGTGATGAAAAAGTATACAACAAAACCCACAGAGGCGCGGCACTATGTACAGTACGATCAAGGAGAGGATCGCTGGCTTTGCACATTATTACTGCAACGTGGATACCGTGTGGAATACTCAGCTGCATCAGACGCATATACTCATTGTCCCGAAGGATTTAACGAATTCTACAATCAGCGTCGTCGCTGGGTTCCATCGACAATAGCAAATATTATGGATCTGTTGGGAGATGCCAAGCGTACAATCAAGATTAATGACAACATTTCATTGTTGTACGTTTTCTACCAAATGATGTTGATGGGTGGCACAATACTGGGTCCAGGAACTATATTTCTTATGTTGGTGGGTGCTTTTGTAGCTGCCTTTAGGATTGACAACTGGACTTCGTTCCATTATAATATTGTACCCATTCTAGCGTTCATGGTTATTTGTTTTACATGTAAAGCTAATATACAATTATTTGTAGCTCAAGTACTCTCCACTGGCTATGCCTTAATAATGATGGCTGTCATTGTGGGTACAGCATTGCAGTTGGGTGAGGATGGTATAGGATCTCCGTCAGCCATATTCTTAATATCAATGGTGGGCTCCTTCTTTATAGCCGCATGCTTACATCCGCAAGAGTTTTGGTGTATAACATGCGGCTTAATATATTTACTGTCCATTCCATCTATGTACCTACTGCTTATACTGTATTCGATCATCAATCTGAACGTTGTCTCCTGGGGTACTCGGGAAGTTGTCGCTAAAAAAACGAAGAAAGAATTGGAAGCCGAAAAGAAAGCAGCTGAGGAAGCCAAGAAGCGTGTAAAGCAAAAGAGCATGTTGGGCTTTCTACAAGGTGGAATAGGAGACAATGGCGATGAGGAGGGCTCTATAGAGTTCTCCTTAGCTGGGCTTTTCCGTTGCGTTTTCTGTACACACGGAAAGACCTCCGATGAAAAACAGCAGCTAACGAACATTGCAGAGTCATTGGACACAATTAAATCCCGTATTGATACTATTGAAAGTGCAGTGGATCCGCATGGACATCATGCTACGCGTCATAATAGACGTCGCACCACATCGACTGGGTCGAAGGATCATCATTTGCTAACTTCGGTGGCAGAAAAATCTGGCGATGAATCGGACGTATCGGATTCTGATACTTCAGCGGAACCCAAACAAGAAAGAGACTTCTTGACAAACCCATACTGGATTGAAGACCCGGATGTACGCAAAGGAGAGGTTGACTTTTTATCAAGCTCGGAAATACAGTTCTGGAAGGATCTTATTGACCAGTATTTGTACCCCATTGATAATGATCCAGTTGAACAAGTAAGATCTAACTTTTATACCTAAAATACATATATTTTCCCAAGTACAACCTACCCCCAAAACACCTACCCATATCCCTGGCAATAACGTATTTTTAGGCCCGTATAGCTAAAGATCTCAAAGAGCTGCGCGACTCATCGGTTTTCGCGTTTTTCATGATTAATGCTCTATTCGTGCTGATCGTGTTCCTGCTGCAATTGAACAAGGATAATATTCACGTCAAATGGCCCTTTGGCGTTCGAACCAATATAACATATGATGAGTCCACTCAGGAGGTAATTGATTCTATTACAAAACAACACTAACAAATTTTTTTGTTTTTTTTTTCATTTTTCTCTTATATTATTTATCAATCGATTGCCGATTGTCGATTGCCGATTGATCGTTAAACTTAGGCCCGTATTGCCTCCGATCTGATTGAGCTGCGAAATAAGTCGGTGTTTGCGTTTTTTATGGCCAACGCCTTATTCGTATTGATTGTCTTCTTATTGCAACTAAATAAGGATAAATTGCATATTATTTGGCCGTTGGGCGTCAAAACGAATATTACATATATCGAAGAGACTTCTGAGGTTTATAATGCAAATTTACAATTATTAATAATGTTTAATGAGTTTTTACTACCACAACGGTTTTATTTCTGTGTGTGTGCATCCTTTATCCCATCTCTATTTATGGAACCTTTAACTTCCTTTCGCTCTCTTACACTATATGTCTAATGATCTCCTCACGACATGTCACGTCACAGTAACAGTAACAGCCACGACCTCAGTCACAGTCACAGTCACAATCACAATTATATATATCTATATATATATATAATATGTATATTTATAATTACATGTGTCTATTTCTGTGTGTATCTAATGAATATTCTTTATGTTACGCTATATGCTGCTTTATGTTTTTAAAATGTTATGTTTCGTTTGTTATGTTTTGTTATTTCCCGTTTTTAATGAATCCCATCCTAATGGTTCAGGCACATCACTACTACCAACTACAGTAATATAAAATAAATATAAACCACATAAAAATATACAGTGAACACTCTCTTTGCGGGCGCTTATAAACACTAGGTAAAAAGAGAGAGTTACTGTTAGATGGGCGAATTTAAGAGTTCTTGGAGAAAAGTATAAAAATATTCTCTTAGTACTTAAAGTTGTAAAAAAAAATATATACGAATGAACAGAACAATGAATTAAATTTGAAACTAAGATGGTTGATGATATACTAGTGGAGAATCTATAAAAGTAACTTTATGGTGTTTACGTTAGTTGAATCAATTAGCCAAAACATTAACAAAAAAAATAATCTAAGTTAAGGTCTCTCAAATATAAGCTACAAAATCAAAACAAAAAAAATAAGATCATCTCTAATATGCGGAAACAGCTCTTTAACGGACAGTTATACCCGACCCTCGGTGTCCGCTTAAGAGAGTTTTCACTGTAAATCATAAAAAATTCTGCAACAACAACACATTCCCATTGTGTCAGTAATCTGTGAAACATCTTCCATTCTCTAAAATAAATAAAATACCCTTTTTAAAAAAACCTATACCGTATATATATGTATGGTACATACTATATACAGGTAATCATAAATGATGCGATGCACAGCCCGAAGTATCGTTCATATATAGACCAACATATAACATACTTATGTATATGGTATCACACATAAACATAGTTCTCTCACCGACAATTGGTACTATGTTCTATAATTAATTTTAAGCCAAATATGACAAGTTTCGGAAAATTATAATAATTAAATGTTACTAACAAATGTTTGCATTGATTTTGGTTTGAAATATATGCTTATATGGATGTTTTTCGAATGCTTTCGAATAGGTTCACATTTCCAAGGAGTATTTACAGCTAGAGCCTATAGGTCTAGTATTTGTGTTCTTCTTTGCCTTAATTTTGGTCATACAATTTACTGCTATGCTGTTCCATCGTTTTGGTACAATTTCACATATCTTGGCTGCAACGGAATTGAATTTCTGTAAGAAGAAATCGGAGGACTTAACGCAGGATCAGCTAATAGACAAGGTATGTATATCTATACGATCTATCTATACCCAAATGTTTACTTATTAAATGAAATAAAAATCTACAGCATGCAGTTGAAATCGTTAAAAATCTTCAACGATTGCAAGGAATTGACGGAGACTATGATAATGATTCTGGATCGGGACCCGATCGCATAGCACGACGTAAGACTATACAAAATTTGGAAAAGGCACGACAACCACGACGTCAAATTGGAACATTGGATGTGGCATTTAAAAAACGTTTCCTTAAGCTAACAGCTGATGCAGAAAACAATCCTGCCACGCCCATACTCACACGCCGCCTGACCATGCGAGCTGAGACCATACGAGCACTCGAGGTTAGAAAGAACTCTGTTATGGCAGAGCGCCGCAAGTCAGCAATGCAAACGTTGGGAGCCAAAAATGATTATGGTATCACTTCAGCGGTACAGGTATGAGTTAACTTAAAAGTTGCTATAATTATTTACATATTTGCTAAAAGCAAAATTTCATGATTTTTCGTTAAACAGATAAATAACAATGGCGCATTGCCAAATCAGCGCAGTGGTCGCATTTCCAATGCTGGCATCAGCATCAAGGATGTTTTCAAAGTTAATGGTGGCTCTGGTGAAGTGAGTAGCGAAAATTATAATAATAATAATAAAATATATAATATATCTGTATACTTAAAGCAAATTTACGGATCTAATGGCGGTGGTACCATTAATCAGGGCTACGAGCATGTTTTAGATGAAGAAGGCGATGGCAATTCACTGCGTTTGACTACACGCAATCCACATCAAGTATCCTGGAGTCAAAACACTAACGGCAATAATACAGGACGTTTATAGAGTATGAAATCTGACATATACAAATACTGTATTTAATTAAGTGATAAGTAAGCAATTTACATAATACTATTGCGTTCCTTTTCGTACGCCTGACGTCTCCCTCCATAGAGTCATAGTCAAAAAAAAATATACATATATATAAATATATGTTTAAAATTTTGTATATAAAGAGAAAGGACGTTGCAGGAGCCTTGTCAATATACAACGAATATTATGCTTAGCTAATCACACTGCCAGTGTTATGTTACTTTCGCATGATATATGTACATATATGTACAATATCATTTATTAGATAAGACTTAAGAAATTGTGATGCAGTTGGATTATCGATTGAAAACACAATACCAGTTAATGCTGACACATAATACTCATTGTAAAGCTGATTTGAAGTGCAGCAATGTAATGCCCTATTTAGTATGTACATATAAAAATATATACTTATAAGTATATATATTTAAATTGCTATAATAGATTTAAAATCATTGAATTTTTATATGAAATATTTTTTGAATATATAAAATAAAATAAGTAACTAAAATTGATTCGAATACCACATACTCTCAATTCATAGAAATAAGTCAAATCTAGAAATCCTGGTGTCCTAAATGCGTATATAAATGAAATTCTGTAAAGATGCAAAATAATATAAAATAAAATGATATACTTAGTTTCTCCTCTTTATGGATGAAGCATATTTGTCCAGTACAGTTTCTTAAAGATTATTTTTAATTAATTCAGATTAGGATTTTTTGTGGCTTTAAGCCATACTTTATTTTGATTAACTTGATTTAAATAGAAACAGACATATGCGATTTCTTATGGGGAACTTGGAAGCTTTTTTAAGCCATATATACGTACATACATATATGTTATAACATTTAAAACACTGATAAACGATGATAATTAATACTTGATAGAGACATAAAGTCTTCAAAATTGTCCGAAACAAAAAAAGCAGGCCAAAGTTAGCGTAACGCATGTTTAATGAAAGAGCATGTTGCCCTTTTTGGCTGCAATTGGTAGACGATCGCCTGGACCAACTTGAAGAAATGGATTGGGTATAGCATCCATGCCTAGGCCTGGGATATGAGAAGATTTTTTGATAACACCGTTGGCATTATCAAGGACATTTTCATTGCCAAACTGTTGCATAAGGAATTTTTCGACAGCTGCATTCATTTCGCTATTGCCACCTCCTGACTCAGCAGCAGTCTCCTGATCGGCGCAATCAAACATATGCTCACTGTCACAGGTACAGTCCTGTGCAGCTTGAAATTCGCGACTAAAAATTGCTGTGTTATCAAAGTCAGTTATACAATTGGCTTGACGGCGTTGTTCCATTGTATAGCCCTCGGGACAGGGATTGGGCGGATTGCAATAGGCTGGCAAAGTTGCATCGCTCTTTACCATGTTATAACGATCTGGCGCATCGTTCATAGCACCTGGTATATACTGATGACCCCACAGTGAGCTGTGATGCATAAATTCTTGATCACGTAACGATGGATTGCCATTAGCCGATTGTAACATGCAATCGGTACTACCATCACAAAGTCTTGGAAATTCTGAACGCAGCACCAAGTCCACATTGTCCTTGGTATCAACAGGAGCTTCTGGGGCCACATCCCCCTCATTATCGACATCATAGTAACCCACCTGCATGTCACTATCCATTCGATTTAATAGGTCAGATAATAAAACATCCGCAAAAATGCTGTTTTTTGACTCATAGCCATAGACATGGTAAGTGCTGGAAGCCAGCACAAGGAACCAGCTAAGCAATATTCCAAAATCTGGAAAATCAATACATAAAGTATAAATTCATATCAAATATACATCAACTTTTAAACTTACTTTTTTGATTAGCTAACATATTGCGTTGCTTTTATATTCGTTATCACTGCTTATGACGCAGTTTTTAGTTTTATTGATTTTTCGGATGTACCAGCTGTAATCCTTTATTGGTATGTATAACAATATTGAGCTCTTCACCGTGAAGTGGTTACAACCAGTTGAATTCACAGACTACACACACACTGACTTTAGGCCCTGTATATTAAGAGTTCTCAACAGTTGATAAGTAATATGCTACCAGGCGCAAGCGCATTCATTCGTTTCTAAAACGAAGCTCTTTTATGTTAATGTTAATTTCTATGTTAACACTTTTCAGGTAAATAATTTGAAGTTCAAATATTTTGGAATTCTACCTTTTTATAAAAACAAAAATACAATTCTCATATTACAACATTTTATAATAATAAACATATTTAATAACTCCAAAGATTAACTAACTAATCTCACTCATCCCCTCATTTTCATCATAATACATTAAAAATTCATCTTGCATTTGCAACTCTGTCTGCTTGTGTATTTGGGTATTTAAATGAGCACCAAGTCGATGTCGGCTTACAAAGTCCCTATTACAAGGTTCGCATCTGTAAAAAAATTCATGAAGTAAATTCAGTCAGTATTGAGTTTAATACTCAGGGTTGTAAAAATATCTTACCTAAACTTATGTACTGTATGAAAGAAAGAGTGGTTACTAAGCTCCGAAAGGTTTGAAAATTGTTTTTTGCATTCGAGGCAAGGATATGGTCGTTCATTGCTGTGCGCACTGTGGAAGAATTACATTAATTAAGAAGAAAGTTAAATAACTAAGATGTTACCGGTATAACTCACATCTCATGACGCTGTTTGGCACTGTGCTCCAAAAATATTTTATTGCATATGCCGCATTTATAAACGCGATTAGTCGTTTGCCCAGCGCGTTCTGGAAGTTTTGTTGAGGTTTTTTTGTTAATGGATTTTGTAACTGGTAACAATCCTGTGGATTCATCGATTTTAAAATGTCTTTTTAAGTGTTCATTATAATCGGTTTCGTGTTTAAAATACTCTCCACAGTCTTCGCATATGAAAAAATTACGTGAACGTTTAGTAGGGCGGTTGTCCTGCATTAATACCAAATGCCTTTTTTCTCTTTCTGCTAGCTTCTGTTTTATTTTTTCTTCACTGTCTTCTGTTTTAAACTGGCTTCCAACGATATAATTTTCAGATTTTTCATCATTTATATCGTCTGTGGTATCTCCCATAAATTCACAGTCATTCTCTTCTTCACCGTCATAATCTTGTATAAAATCGAAGTCTTCATTAACGTATTCTAGTTGATCCTCATCGATCAAATCCTCTGACAGTTCAACTTTTTCAACAAGATATTGTTTTTGCTCTTTTTCCAATAGTTCTTTTAAATAATCTTGTGTAAAAATGCACCTCTCCCGGAACTTAATAGCTAAATCCAGTTCAGAAAAGCAGCGTTCGCAAATAAATTGTGGCAAGTCCTCATTAGTCGATAGCTACACGACAGGAGTTTATTATTTTTGTAAACTTTGAATCATAAACTATCAAGTTCTCGTAAATTTACCTCCACTCCTGTAATAAGTTTAAGATTTTGCAATATCTTTCCGCGCAAATAAATAAATATATTACGTTGGCGCTTCTTATCCTTTATTTTGTTAGCACAGACTCGACAAACTTCGTTACCAATTCCAATATCGTTGTCCATTATTGACAAATTTATAATATTGCCTATTATTGAATGAAACGCGTCCGGAACTTACACATATGAATGAAGAACCAAAAGAATCGATTAAATATTGAATTTATTTTTGGCGTTTTATCGATTAAATATATCAAATATTGAATAACGTTTTTTACATATTCAGTTTATAATTATGATCATTAAATTGGCATAACTAAAACACATTCAAATAAAGCATCAATGACATAGTTAAAATAAAGTTTAATTTCAATCAGAACTAGAAGCTTAGAATTTTAATGGTAATTGCAATGTTTTACTGGGTAGCATCACATTTTATTTAAATTTTTTTTCTTTACATATTAAATATATTCATATTGAATGACGATTAATTATAAAAATTAAGTCTGCTATATAGTAGCACTGGAACTAAAGACAGAATAGTAGTTCTAATTACCTTGTTCACGGTGTTGAACTAATCCAAAACAAGTTCACAAGAACAGCTGAACGAATATATTATCTTAATATTTTAGGCGGGAGTCTTGTTGTTTTTTGTTGAGTAGCTAATTTATTTATTTGGATTATTATATTATGTCGGAAACAGAAACAAGTTTGGGATCTAAATGGACACGTCCAGATGATGTATATATATATTTTAAAATAAATGTATTTTTTTTCATATGTATATTTAAACTAATTCTAAAATTTGCAATTAACAGTTCATAAAACTACAAAGGCTGAAACAAAAGAAGAAACAATTGGCAGCACGTGTGACCAGCAACAACAATAACAGACGACCAGACTTGAATGAGAATGATAAGAGCCAGCTGCTGGAAGCTAAATTGGCCCAGAAGCGTAAGAATCCGTTTGCAAAGTGAGTAGATTATTTGGCCAGGTGTTTGATACCAAAAAGGATCATCTACAGATCCACAGATGGCGCTAAGAAACAAAAAACGGAAAACGTGGAGAGCACAACTACTTGCGAAACCGCAATAACGTCCACTGACTGTTTTGTGCGCGAGACACCAACACGTCCACCACCTGCCAAATTGGTATTACAGAGGTTCGATCCACAGGCGTTTGCCAAGCTATTGCAGCAAGCTAATCTCGCTCAAGCTGATGAAGAAGATGATGCCGCATTAGCCGCTTGTCAGAAGCATACTTCGCATCTGCCCATGGATTGGAGTCTTAAAACAAGGGTTCGTTTTTTTTGTCCAACAGAGCTTCCTGCTACACAGCTAAAAGCCTCACAGTTAGCTAGCGGTCTCACTAGTTTTGTGCGCTGCTTTGATACTCATCATACAGAGAGTTCACTAGATATATCAGACGCCACGCGTTTTAATCAGTATACATACTACTGGCAGCATCCACATATCCCTTGGTTGACGCTGTTTCCACGAAGTGCTAAGGAGAACACCGGTATAACTGTTGGAGAACGTGAACGCAAAGCGTTAGCCGAAGAATGGGATAATAGCTTTCGTGGGTTATTCCAGCTGTTACGCGCCCGACAATGTCCGTACTTTTACTTATGTGCGAATTCTTTTACGGTTCTATTTCGAGCAGCTGGCAGTGCTGGTCGTGCTGAATTACACGCCCTTGTCACACCATCTACTCGCGGTATGCGAAATGCTCTGCGTCAGGAAGGAATTGAGTACACAATGCCTTTAAAAAGAGATCCGACCGGAGATTGTCTTAATAGCAGTCTAACGGAGGAAAAAGATACCAGCCTAAAAGATGAGGCAATTGTCACAGACACAGTCAGTAATCAATTTGGAGATTCTGAGCAACCTGCCGTAGATGAAGATGACGACGACGATGATGCATGGTTAGAAAGCTTGGAAGTGGGTGAACGAGAACTGCGTCGCATACAATCTACACACGCAAGGAAATTACAAGCTGCTGAAATGAGCGAAGATTTTAGCGATAATTCTTTGCTGATGATTGAAGGTGTTGAATGCCAAGGATTCTTCAGCTATTTACTTAATGCAAAAAGTACCATTACAAGTGTTGGTCGTCTATCAGGTGTACCACCAACGCTACTTGCACCTGTTGCGTTTCCTAAAGCTACAATGCAGCATTTGGTACCTCGTTCTAAGAAAGTACGGTTAGATGGTGTTGATTACTACAGCATTGATATTAAAGGATTACTATTGCCCACATTTCTGCCTAGCGTTGCAGCACTCCTCTGTGAGACACGTCAAATCTTTAGCGCTACATTGGCTAGCAGCAACAATACATTGTCTTTTAGTAAAGCAACACACAAACTTTTAGAGTCATCACCCGCGATGTTAAAAATATCTTGCGAAGAGGAATCGGGGTCAGGACAAGTGTTTGGGGAGCAAAATCTTTCAGAATGTGGCTTACTGCCGGCTGTAGTTAGTACTATTTGCAGGACAGGTACAAATGCGGTTGCACTACTTGAACGAGTGTGCTATCAGCGCGATAAAGGTTACGCGTGGAGCTAATATTTTATATAGTAAAGCAAATGCGTTTTTACAGTATTTTGGGGAGCTTATTGTAATTTTTTATGTATATTTGTCAAAAAGCAATAAATTTCTACAATCTATCCAGGTTAATGTACGAATATCTGTTTTTATATCTAATTAATTAATTATCAACCATAATAAGTTCGTCTATACTCCAATCTTCGTAAGAATGATCGGGCAGAAAACGGCGAACAATAATGGGAATTTTCTTTTGCTTAAGTTCTTTCATTGCGATCTGTAGTGGATCCGTCTCACCATCCAACTCAACCATAATCGGTGCACACATGGCAATCTGTAAAGCTCGAGTACCTAAAACCCGCGCTCGCTCATATTTGGTCATATACTTGGTGGTTATGCGTTTTGATTTAGGGACACCACCGCCTACAGCACCACCGGGTGCAATAATTTCAATGTTGTCTACTTCTTCCTCTTGGGCAATGTCCTCGTCTACATCCTCGTCAACATCGTCGAAATCATCACCGCCAACGCTGAAAATTTCAATTTATTTATATGTTTTCATTATTTAATTATGCTCTATAAAATATTTTAAAAAGCATTACTACATACTCATCGTTATCATAATCGCCATCATCCATTGTAAGAATATATTTATAAAATAGATGTAAAACAACTCTTCCACGCTTTGTTCCCTCTAGCTGTGGAGGTTAGCCGATAGTCGTTCGATAATTATATTTTATGTTGGTATTTTTTTGGTATTTTATGCAACATGCAACATTCGAATATATTCAGCCGATAGTTGTTTATCTCCGGTAACGACATGGAACATACTTTTTCCTAATGCAACGATCAGAAGACTCAGATCCCGATTGTGTTGGATAGAGCGACTGTGGGTACGTATTTGATGGATGGCGTTGCGAATAGTATGGATATGTAGACGGCGGTTGTCTTGAAGAATTATGGAAAGCTGGTGATTGATGGCTTCCTGGCTCATAATCATAGTCTACGCATGTGCGAATAGTCACATTTCTTCGACGACCAGGACTTCCTATATGTCCAACGTTGTCACGATCGAATCTATTTAAATCAAAATTGGCCATTGGATCTTGTATTGGGTGTTGTTGATGACGATCATAGTTATAATAAGGGTCACTTGGGTCATCTATACGGCTGTTGATATTTTGTACAGGTGCAAAAGGACCAGATGATTCAGAATAATTAAATGAAGGTTGCTCCACTCGCTGACAAGGCTTTGCTTTGCGTTGGGGTGATGTCATCAACGCGCGCGAAGAGGATGGATAACAACAACGTGGTGGCTCTAGTTTTGGTGGACAGCAGCAGTCAACATCACTTCGCCTATATTTAGGAAGTCGGGGACGACGTGGTCGTATACCAACAGATGGAGTCCGATAAACGAAACAATGTCGACTCCCTTTCTTATTCGCATCCTGTTGGCAGCTATCAGCTGATGATTGGAACCCCATTTGCGGGCAGCATTCGCAGTTACGGCGAGCGTGAGCAGGACAGTTGCCTAAGAGCAAGAGATTATTTAAATTAAATTTTACGTTATATAAAAAAAATAAAATGACTTGCCCATTAGCAATCACATTTGATTAATTTGTTTTTCCCATTGGGTGATCTTCAAAATACTAAAAATTTTAATTGTACTTTTTTATGTGATTTTCCCATTAGCAACAACATTTGGTTAATTTACTATCCCCTTTGGTGATCATTAAATAACGAAAAATTTTGTTAAATGTAACCTTTTACATGCTTCTTTTACATTTGCTTTGCTGTCAATATTTTTATTTATTTTTGTTGGCCACTTGTAAAGCCTGCTGAGCTATTCTTTGATACCCGTTTATTTTTTTTTATTGAATGTTGCACCTTGAACGTTTTTCCTCCGGCCGACAATCATAATCTTGTCTTACATTGTTGCCTTGTTGCTGGGCATTGGTAGTGCATGGAATTCGTATTATCTGAGGTACTGTACTATCTGGTTGACATACACAATCCCGATTTTCCAAGCAGGGATCTTCGCAACTTTTAGATATATTTGGTCTTGACATCCTTCTCTTTTATTTTTATTTAGTAGAGTGGTAGTGGACTAAAGGATACGTTCGTCTCTAATGGAAAAAGTTTGATGGCTTCTGTTATAAATTACATTTATATAAATTTTGTTATATCGAGTTGAACTTTCTTCGAAAAGTGATACGGAAACTGAAATTCTGTCAAATATTAGTTTTACCGCCGTCGTAGATTACCTTGATTGTTAATTTTTTATAATATGAAAGTATTGAGAATGTAAACAATCTATTGAATTGTACACCTTCTTTCTTTTTTATTGCGACAATGACTACACTGTGCTTGATTGTGCGGCCTGGTATATTGTGGTGCAGGTGCCGGCCCATATTTATTAGTACACCGAGTTTCTGTGCCGCAACATTGAGCTGGTACGGGGGCTACTTCAGGTGTAGGTGGGCAACAGCATCCCCCTTCGGTAGTCTTAGTTCTGCACTGAGACATTTTACTTCTAAACGTTCTGTGTTACGAATAACATTCAAGCTAACAGCAAATATACGAAGAACTTCTTTGGGCTTTACTAACGGAATATGGACGGATATCTTCAAGCACAGTCAATTTTTATTAATAAATTTCCAGAGTTGTTGGCAAAATAAATTTTGATTAATTTTTAGAGAAATTTTTTATTTTATTTTACCGTCTCCATCTCAACACGCCTACCATGTTCGAATCTTTTTTTTTATCAAACTGTAGGTGTTACCCTGACTGTAAGCTTTATGTTATTGGATTACACACTTTTTTTTTCTTTGACTCTGGCAATGTCCGCACTGAGGCGCTCTTTGCTGATATTGTCGCGTTGGGGATCTTGAGAATGTTGGCTGGCCGCATCTTACATGCGCATGTGTTGGAGGTTCAGGACATTGTTCTGAAGTTCCCACTGGAGCCACTGGAGCCTGTGGTGGTGCGCACTCGCATTGAACTGGTGGTGCCTTGGCTTTACAGGTACATATTGGTGCTGGTGCCTGTGGTTCAGGTCTTGGACGAGAACAAGTGTAGGAATCAGCTAGCGGCGCTTGAAGCGCTGTTCGTCTGTTAGGCGCGCAATGGCATTCTACTTTAGCAGACTTTGTATAATTTACATTTTGTTGTTGACGTGGTTGCGCGTAACATTGTGTTTCTGGTTGCGGTTGTGCATGTGTCTGACACTGTGTTTGTGACTGTGCCTGAGGCTGTGGCTGTGGTTGCACATATTGGTTTCGCTGGCATTGCCCACAAGGAGCCTCCTGTCTATGCGACGATACCATACATGATTGCTGTTGCGGTGGCTGTGGTGGTGGCTGTTGCTGTGGTTGTGCTTGTGCTTGCGATTGGTGTTTGTGACTTCCGCAAGGACAGCTATTACATTTACCACAGGGTGAACCTAAAAAATATATAAAATAATTAATATTAAAGTAATATTGTACTACAGTTTTTGTTTAGCAATAGTTCTTACTCATGATGGAGCGGTAAAATAAAACAAAAATTTTCTCAAAAAAATTGATTTAAAAAATTATCTTACTGTTTCAAAAGGAATTTTTTATTTTATTCCATTTACAAGTTTGGAATAGTATATATGGACAAAAATTTCAAATATTTTACCATACATATTTTGATATAACGATATATAAACTTTAAAATGAGTATTTTAGTATTTTATATAAAGTTGTTTTTTTGGGCTTTTTTATTTGGTATTTGATAGCTTTTCCTCGCTGGGCACACTCGTAGAGTTAACTTTTTAGTATTTTGTTTGCTTTTTGAGAGTGCGGGAGGCTGACTTTTGTGCCGTGTGTTTAACGGCTTTGTTTTTGTTACTGTGCAATTATAGATTTACGTTTGCAAGTTCAGTAATGTTAATTTAGTAAAAAATCACAGTGTCTCTGTATGTGTAAATGTATCTGTGCATGTGGGTGTTTATAAAGAAAAAGTAGATATACATACATTCCTTTGGAATTGGCGCACTGCAGTACAAGTGCAGTTATTGCTGGTTGCACTGAAATTTATTGTGCATATGTGTGTGAGAAATTGCAGTCCATAACGAATTTTCTTGATTTTCGAACAACTAAAAACTCAATAAACGTAATAACAAAACGTAACTGCATTTGTATATGTATGGATAAACGTATATCTTTTAAATATAAAAGGTAATTTGAGAGAAAATATATTAATAGAAATAGCCCATTGCCGGCTTTATAACTAACTAACAATGGGTTAAGTACACATGAACTTTACATGTACTATACATATAAATATACATATAAGCAAATACATACACATTCAGGCTCACAATAAAGAATAAAGGCAATGTGAGGCACACATGCTCAGAATACAAGTAATATATGTATATATATATATGTATATATACAGCTGGGTTATTCATGCCTTCACAGTTGTGATAACGGTGTTTGGCGTAGCATGCTTTTATTTACGTGTGCGTCTGTTTATGTGCCTTTATTTTTGTCTCCCTTA
>JBAMBS010000992.1:75000-135950 GCA_037044455.1 Zygothrica quintamaculata | reverse complement strand
GATTATATTTGGCATTAACATAAGTAACTGCTGGTACCCAACCTCCGCCATGAGTTAAGTCTCGCTTTTCAATCACATAACCCGATATTTCTGAGCCGCCATTATCCTTGGGCGGTTTCCATGAAATTGTTACAGAATTGGCCGTAATTTCTTCGTACTCTAATGGACCATCTGGTGGTCCAGGTCGATCCAGAACAATCAGCTCAAGGCTGCCCTCATCTATGCCCGAATCATTGCGCAACAGCAAGTGATAAATACCAGAATCAGAACGCTGACAATTGACAGTATGGACAACTGTATGATGTCCAATAGAGGTAATTGTAGATCTTTCATTTGATTTTAAGGGATTGCTTTTATGTGTCCAAATAGCTTCAGGAGCTGGTTCGCCAATGAAATCTATATCAATGTGAAATATGAGACCACATTTTAAGCGGACTTCGTGGAGTGGAGTTATAATTTTTGGTGGCAAATACCGTGGCTTAGCCATAATCATATCGGATGGTTCCGAGGGCTCGGACTGTCCAGCTTGATTAACAGCGATTATCCTGAATTCATACTCCAGACCCTCGAAAAGTTCTGGTACTGTTGCCATTGTTTTATTCGGTTCCACGTGCACAACGTTAACCCAATATGGGCTACCTTTTTCTTTCTTTTGTATAATGTATTCGGTCAAGGGTGCACCACCATCAAATTTAGGTGCTGCCCATTGTAGATCGACATGATCACTATCCCAATCTATGATATTGGGCTTACCGGGTGCATCTGGTTCGTCAAATTCATTCTTGGCTATTATGCTCTTTGCGGCCTCCAATGGTTCAGATTCACCAATGGCATTCACAGCTTTAACACGAAATAGATATTCCTTACGATGCACAAGTCGTATTACATCATGAACTGGATGTGTACTCATTCCAGCATCTGTCCAAGTGGCTCTAGATAGATCCATTTTTTCAATAATATAATGTAGGATTGGTGAACCACCATCATCGTCTGGTATATGCCAAGCCAAATGACAACCATCCCTGGTGATCTTTGTAATGTCCAATGGACCCTTGGGCTGTGAAGGACGATCCACAACACTTGCATGCGCTGAAGCATCAAATGATCCATGCTCGTTCTTTAATATTAATGTATAGCGTCCTTCATCGGAGCGTATGGCTGATGGTATTTCAAAAGTGAGTTCATTTTGGAAAAGATTGGATTCAATACGCGGATTTGCTTTAATTTCCTTGCCATTGTAAAGCCAGATGATAGTTGGGCATGGTGACGCTTCTATGGGCAGTATCCATCCTAAACGCTTGCCTGCGTGCACTATAATATCCTGCAAAAGCAATTTATCAAAGTATGGAGCCAGGAACCTTGCCTTGCAGATTATGGCAGCAGAAGGATCAGATGGATCGCTTTGCCCAGCACGATTTACAGCAATAATGCGAAATTCATACTCTCCGCCTTCTGTTAGCTCTGGTATATGGGCTTTTCGGTCATCTCCCGGAACAGTGGCAGTACGCTCCCATTGTCCAAATTTGGGTCGCTTTTCTATAATGTAATTTGAAATTGGTGCACCATTATCGCGTTTGGGTGCTGTCCATTCCAAATCTACAAAATTCTTGCCCCAATTTATAGCTTGTGGTTGTCCTGGTTTGTCGGGATGCGCGTATGGATCTTTAACGGTTATGGCTTGTGTCGTAGTCAAGGGTTGCGATTGTCCCTGCTTATTTACCGCCCTCACACGGAAATTATAATCATGATTTTCAATTAAATTATCCGCACGTATCTCTGTGCCAGCACATTCACCCACAGGCACCCAACGCATTGCGTCATTGTCCATTTTCTCAACTACATAGTGGGTGATCTCTGAGCCACCATCGTCCTTCGGTGGACGCCAACGCAGAGTAATTGAGTTTTTGCTAACTTCTTCGCCTCGCAGTGGACCTTCAGGAACAGTTGGTACATCTAAAACTGTTACCTTAACAGTGTGTCTATCAATTCCATTGATATTACGTGCTACTAATGTATAGGTGCCTGTGTCGGCACGTTTGGCATCAAGTATACGAAGCTTGGTACGGTCGTTATAATTAGTTATTTTAACACGATCTGTGTTAATGACCATATTGTCCTCGTGTGTCCATTCTTTATTTGGAATTGGCTCTCCAGTCACTGGCACATTAAATTCAATAACATTTCCAGCTTTCACCTTAATATTAGTCATAAAGTTTCTATCAATCTTCGGTGCTAGATTCTTTGCACGTGCAATATGGGGTACAGTTGGATCACTTGGGATACTCTGACCTGCTTTATTAACGGCCCTGACATGGAATTCGTATTTGACGCCTTCAATCAGATCGGGTACATGACCTGAGGTTACATCCCCTGCAATATCAGCGCATTTCTCCCAATCGGATGAGTATTTATCACGTTTTTCAATAATGTAACCACTAATAGGAGAACCACCATCACTTTCTGGTCGCGTCCATTCCAAATCCACAAAATCTTTATCAAAATCTTTAATAACTGGTGTACCTGGCTTTGTAGGCTCATCGTAAGGATTTTTAGCTTCAGTCGCATGAGGTGTGGTTAGTGGATCGGAAGTACCTTGACGATTTTTGGCGCGAACTCTTAATTTATATTTATGTCCTGGTGTTATGCCTTTAACTTGTAGGCTTGTTGTTGGCCCATCTGTTTCACCAGCTGGAACCCAACGTCCCGAAGCCTCATCCATTTTCTCTACAATGTAGCTCTCGATGGGCTGTCCACCATCATCGTCGGGTGGATTCCATTTAAGATTGCAACCCCCTGCATGAACATCTTCAACCTTAAGTGGTCCATTCGGTGCTGACGGCCTATCGATTACAGTTACCTTAACATCCGCACTATCTTCACCATTACCATTTTCCGCATGTATTGTATAAACTCCTGTATCTGCACGTGTTGCATTTGTTACTTTGAGTTTTGTATTGTAATCAACGTGGGTAACCTTTGTATTATCCTTAGTGTAAAGCTCCTTCTTTTTAAGTAACCATTTGGTTTTGGGTGCTGGTTCCCCGGATACCTTGCAATCGAATGTAAATGCCTGTCCTGCTTTAATCCGTACCTCAATAAGATTCGATCTATCAATAACTGGTGGCTTATTACGAGCCTTGGCCACAATTGGAACTGTTGCATCGGATGGTTCACCAGGACCAGCAGCATTAACAGCGCTAACACGGAACTCATATCTTTCTCCTTCAGTTAGATCTGGTACTGTTGCTTTGCATTGGTCAGCTGGTACCTCAACCGCTTTCTCCCAGTGTCCATATTTATCTTTCTTTTCAATTATATAGCCAGTTATGGTCGAACCACCGTCGTTAAGTGGCGGGGTCCAGGCCAAATCAATATGATCCTTATCCCAATCTGTAGGCTTTAAATTCTCAGGTTTGCCTGGCTCATCAAATGGATTCTTGGCTATAATTGATTCTTTGCCCACCAATGGCTCAGATTCACCTTCAGCATTTACAGCCGATATTCTAAATTTATATTCATTTCCGGGTGTTAGACCAGTGACATCAGCCTGGGGCTCTACGGACCGGGCACATGGCAACCAACAACCAGTTTCTGGATCTAGTTTATCGATTTGGAAATATTCAATGGGTGTGCCACCATCATCACTTGGTCGTTTCCACTTCAGATGACAACCTTCTTTATGCACATCGGAGATTTGTAGTGGTCCATTGGGTGGCATTGGTTTATCCGTTATGTTAACATTGATTAGAACACTGTCTTTTCCTGAACTGTTTGTGGCCGTAACGATATATTCACCAGAATCATTACGTTGCGTTGGCCTTATAACCAATTTTGTGTAATAATCTGGCGATTCGATAGTTATATTTTTGCCGGCTTGCAAGGGATAATTGGAGAATTTCCATTCAACTTTAGGTGCTGGTTCTCCTGTGATGACAGCGTCTAACTTCAGGGCTGTACCTGCCGAACTGGTAACGTTTCGTAGGTTTCTACGATCAATCTTAGGTGCTAGGTAACGGGGTTTTGCGGTAAGTGTTTTACTGGCATCAGAAGGCTCTGAGTGACCACCCTTGTTAAGAGCAATCACACGGAACTGATATTCATTACCCTCAATAAGACCATTAACTGTAGCTACAGGTGTTGGAGAATCCGTTTCCAAAGCTTTCTCCCATAGCGGGCTATATTTGTCCTTAATTTCAATAATATAACCAGTTATAGGTGAACCTCCATCACTTGCTGGTTCAACCCAAGCCAGTTCCACTTTGCTGGCAGTCCAATCGGTGGGTTCTGGAGCTCCCGGCTTTATGGGTACCGCTAAAATAATATAGTAAAATCACCTTTGAGTCTTGTCAAAAGAATTTAAAGGGGTATTACAACTTACTGAATGGATCCTTAGCTATAATTGAGCTTAAGGTTTCCAATGGATCTGATTCACCCTCTATATTAATAGCCTTCACACGGAACTTATACTCATGTCCTGGTATCAAGCCATCAACTGTCATTTCGGTAACATCACTTTTACCCACAGGTAACCAAATGCCTGTATCAGGATCAAACTTTTCAACTAGATAGGTATCAATTGGCTCGCCACCATCATCCTTCGGTTTCTTCCATTTTAATTTGCAGCCGTCTTTATGGATGTCGGTTATTTCCAGAGGACCCTCTGGCTTACCAGGTTTGCCTAGTTGAAGCGGAAAAAATTTAAAATGTATTGTTAAATTTTTATTCTTTTTTATTTATACAAGAATAGAAAAAAATTTGTACTTACTTATAATGTTTATTTGAAACTCAACCTGATCCTGCCCATAAAGATTAGTTGCAACAATCCTATAAATTCCAGTATCCCTTCTCTCTGGATTTTTGTTTATATATTTGGCGTTATAGGGCACAATTTCTACATGGCTGACGGATGTGGGATAAACGGTTTTACCGTTTTGACTCCAATTTATTTCAGGAGCTGGTTCCCCGCTGACATTGATATCCAAGAAGATCGGTTCACCCGCCTTAATATTATACGTTCGTATATTCTTCCGATCGATCTTAGGTGTGACTGTAAATAATTCATTACAAATATGACTTTAATGTTTTTAATTTATTCATACAATGAAATAAGATAGCTGTAGTCGGATGTATCCGAATAGAAAGTCCCCTTTACCCACATACCCAGAAAATTGTGCTTAATAATAGAGTTTTTCGTACTACGAGTGTCAGGAAAAATCCCAAAAATCTAAAATACTCTTATCTAGCGTACAAAAAAAAAAGAAACCTTCATTCCAAAGTAACAGGCTTTCATAAAGATGGACAGGTTGACGAACAGGGCTAGACCGAATCGGCAAGTCCTCCTGAACAGGATTATAAATACCTTAAAGGGTTTCAGATGACTATTTCTACTGTTTACATACGTTTGGATTTTGCAGATTTTCATAAGTTACCCTCTTCTTTTTATTAAAAGGCAAAGGGGCTAAAAATTAACAGTGACACCTAATCAATGGTAGCTTTTAATAACCTCTAATGGGCAAACATTTTAACTAGACATGAAGGGAAAAAATTCACAGAAACCACGGTGCACTCAAAAGAGATTTCACTGTAAAAACATTAACATTTAACAACAGTTAAACTTACGTTTTCTGGGCTTCGGTATAAAGTATTTGCTAGCATCGGATGGTTCACCAGGACCAGCTCCGTTTATTGCTTTAACACGAAATTCGTATTCGCAATTCTCATCAAGATTTGGTACAGTTGCCTTGCATTCCTCACCGATAGATTGTACAGGTATTTCTACACCTTTTATCCACTTATCTGTACCCTTTTCACGTTTTTCGACAATATAACCTGTAATGGGCGAACCACCATCATTATGAGGTGCACGCCAGACCAAATCAACGCGATCCTTATCCCAATCAACTGGTTCGGGTGTACCAGGCTTGCCGGGTTCATCAAATGGATTCTTAGCGATTATTGACTGTTCTCCTTGCAAGGGTTCCGATTCACCCTCTGTGTTCACAGCTAACACCCTAAACTTGTATTCATGTCCGGGTTCTAAATTATTTAATTCAGCAAAAGGTTCCTTAAATCTTCCCGATGGTTGCCACCGTCCCGTTTCAACATCCATTTTCTCTACAACATAATGCTCAATAGGGAGTCCTCCATCATCCAAGGGTGGATTCCACTTTAACTTGCACCCTTCCTTGTGCACATCAGTAACACGCAACGGACCCTCTGGCGCCGCTGGTTTATCAAGCACCGTTACCTCAAAGGAAGCCTCATCATGGCCAGACTCATTATCAGCCTTTATGGTGTATTTACCCGTATGGGATCTCTTGGAAAAAACCACAGCCAGCTTGGTACGATAGGATTCGATGTCGATGTTATAATCACTATCATCAAGTCGTGCCTTGTTATGAAACCAAGTTTTTGTTGCGGGTGGTTCGCCTGAGACCTTAATGTCATAGCGGATGTGTTGGCCGGCTTTAATAATTATATCCTTTATATTGGTTCTATCAATTTTAGGTGGAGCGAAGCGATCCTTAGCTGTCATTTGATCGGATGGCTCTGATGGTTTACTTTGACCCGCTTTGTTAACAGCTTTAACGCGGAACTGATATTTGGCGCCTTCAATCAAATCATTGACACGAGCCTTACAATCAGGCGTATTTGTTTCCAATACTTTTTGCCATTTGCCAGTGTTATTGTCTTTCTTTTCAACAATATAACCCCTAACAGGCGCACCACCATCATCTTCGGGTGGTCTCCATCTAAGGTCAGCATGATTTGCAGACCAATCTGTAATCTGGGGCTTACCAGGTGTATCAGCTGCATTATAGGGATTCTTGGCAGTAATTGGTACATCTGTTACCAATGGCTCCGATTCACCCTCACTATTCACAGCTTTTACACGGAAAAGATATTCCTTACCCTCCGTTAGTCCAGTTACATCCACTTCAGGTGTCTTTGTGGTCACCACTGGTACCCAACGACCTGTTTCTGTATCCATTCGCTCTACCACATAATGTTCAATGGGTTCCCCGCCATCATCTTCTGGTTTATCCCACTTCAAGTGTACTTTTTCAGCTGTCACATCAGATACAGCTAGAGGTCCCTTTGGCTTGCTAGGCTTGCATAGCACTTCAAGTTCAACTTCCACTGTATCAGTACCGGAATCATTCTTAGCTGTAACTATGTATACACCTTTATCGGAGCGTTTTACTTTCGCCATTATAAATGTGGTTTTATATTCCTCGCTTTCAATTTTAATTCTATCGCTATTCTTGATTTCAGCTTCATTATAGGTCCAAGTTATCTTAGCGGGTGGTTCAGCTTTAACGGTCGCATCCATGTGCAACATTTGTCCACTACGCATGATCTTCTTTTGTAAATTCTTGCGGTCAATATGTGGCTTTAAGAAACGTGGCTTAGCTACAACAGATTTCGATACATCACTGGGTTCGCTGGGTCCAGCCTTATTAACAGCAACAATCCTGAACTCATATTCATGTCCTTCCTCAACCCCTGTCACAGTGCCTTTTGTCTTGTCACCTGGCACAGTGGCTACATCATCCCAGGCACGTCCTGATTTGTCGCGCATTTGTATGATATATTTCTGGATGGTTGCTCCACCATCGCATTTCGGTGGGTCCCAAGCAAGATCAACAAAATCTTTATCCCAATTGGTGGGCTCTGGGCGTCCAGGCTTTTCCGGCTCATCAAATGGATTCTTCGCAATTATGGGTTTATCGGTTTCCAAGTCCTCAGACTCTCCCTCCTTATTAACAGCACGGACACGGAACTTATACGGTTTACCCTCGTGTAAGCCAATTACCTTAGCTTCAGGTTCCGAGCTTTTGCCACAGGGTAGCCATTGACCCGTATGCGGATCAAGTTTCTCTATTTCATAATAATCAATTGGTGTACCACCATCATCTTCAGGTTTTTCCCATTTTAGCTTACAGCTATGTTTCATTACATCATTCACCTGCAAAGGACCCTTAGGCTTACCAGGTTTACCTATTACTGTCACTTCCAGGTCGGCTACATCTTCCCCGACCTCGTTTTTGGCTTTTATAGTATATTTGCCACTTTGGGGACGCTTTGCACGCATTATAAAGAATTTTGTATTGTAGTCCACACTGTCTATTTTAATTCCCTCCTCATTATTGATAACGGGCAAACCATTAAAAAACCATTCTACCTTAGGAGCTGGCTCTCCTTTTATGTTTATGTCCAGGCTAATCGATAGACCAGCTTTAACCACAACAGGCTTAAGATTCACGCGATCTATATGTGGCTTAACTATAAAAAAAAAAAAAATTAAATTAAATTTATTTAAGTAAAACTACATTTTAAGGTATTACTTACGGAAACGTGGCTTAGCCGTATGCCAATTGGTTTGCTCTGAGGGGTCGGAAGGCCCAGCTTTGTTAACAGCTCGTATACGGAATTTATATTGTTGACCTTCCTCCAGCTTTTTAACAACACCCTTGCAAATAGGACCATCGGTTTCAACAGCTTTGACGAACTCACCGGAATCTTTATCCATGACTTCAATGATATAATTTGTAATCGGAGAACCACCATCTCGGATAGGCGGTTCCCATTTTAATTTAACATGGTGCTCATCCCAATCTTCAAGCTCAGGCAATCCGGGTGGTGCAGATATATCAAAAGGATTCTTAGCTGTAATAGCAGAATCTGTTTCAAGTGGTTCTGATTCACCCTCCTCATTAACTGCTTTAACTCTAAATTGATAACGATGATTTGGATCAAGACCCTTAACATCAATCTCTGTTTTCTCAGGATCCACTGAACCCGCTGGTACCCATTTACCAGTCGCTGTATCCATTTTTTCAACAACATAACCTGTTATTGGGATACTTCCATCATCCTTGGGCTTCTTCCATTTAAGCTTACAACCCTCTTTATGGATTTCCGAAACTTCCAAAGGTCCTTCAGGCTTAGAGGGTTTATCCAAAATTATCACTTCCACTTCAGCTTCATCCACACCATTTCTGTTTTCAGCCTTTAATTTATAGACACCACTGTCCTTGCGACTTGTGTCCAATAAAGTCAGTTTTGTATTGTAATCTTCATTATCCAAACGTGTCTGACCACTTTGTGTCAATTCCTTCTCGATAAAGAACCAAGTTAAAGTAGGAGCTGGTTCTCCTTTGACGTCTACATCAAACTTAACTGTCTGTCCGGCACGTACTTTGACAGGCTTCATTTTCTCGCGATTTATTGCGGGTTTAACTAAAAATTATTTAATATAAATTAGTTCTTGAACAAATTCGAATTGAAAAAGTCAAGGAAGAAGAAGGAGTTGTACTTAATAGTAGGGAAAGGAAGAGGCAAAAAAACATAAAAAAGCACATACAAATATTTATAATCTTTGGCCTAACATAAAGTGTTCTATGGTGTATTAAATATATTATACTGAGTAAAAATATATAAGCAAATATGTATAGATATGCAAATATATGCATATATATTAATATTTAGAGTCCTTACGATTTTTTGGTTTAGCTAAGTGAGGTTCTGTTGCATCGCTGGGGTCACTGGATCCAGCCTTATTAATAGCCCTTACACGGAATTGGTACACATTTCCTTCTGTTAGTCCTTTAACAGTTGCCTCTGGTGCCGATGACTATTAAAAAATTATAATTATGTATAGAAATTACAATTTTTATTAAAAATATATAAATTGCTATCAAGTATTGTGCAGCAAGAATGCTTTTGGAAAAGGTCCGCTTAAGAGCCATAAATGTGTTTGATAAAATATTAAAATTGTGTGGTTAAAGACAAAAAATAATAATTGTTGCATTATATACGTACATTTGTAGTAAGCACTTCATCCCAGAGAGGTGAAAACTTATCCTTTTTTTCAATAATGTAAGCAGTAATTGGTGCGCCGCCATTATCCTTTGGTGGTTCCCATTTAAGCTTAACCATATGTTCATGATAATCATCAATCTTTGGTGTACCAGGTTTACTGGCAGCATCAAATGGATTCTTAGCCAATATGCTGCCATCGGTCTCAAGTGGTTCAGATTCACCTTCCTCATTGATGGCCCTAACGCGAAACTGATATTCATGGCCTTCCTGAAGACCCTTGATATCAAGTTCGGTATCAGTGCCGGAAGTACGACCAACAGGTACCCAACGACCTTGTTTCTTATCAAACTTCTCAACTTGATATGCCGTTATCGGCTTACCACCATCATCTTTCGGCTTTTGCCAATTGACCTTACAGCTGTCCTTTGTTATATCTTTAACAGTTAATGGACCCTTCGGTTTGCCGGGGGGTGCCAAGACATTAACTTCAACAGTTGATTCATCTTCTCCATGCTCATTTACCGCTTTTATCTTATATATGCCCGTGTGTTTTCGAAGAGTATCTATAATTGAAATTTTTGTATTGTGCGGTATGTTTTTAATTTCGGTATTGCTTGGCAAATCCTCGGTCTTAAGCTCAGAATCATTATGATACCAGATTATATTGGGAACTGGTTCACCACGTACATTAACATCATACTTAATGGGTTTGCCAGCTCTGATAAGTAAAGGTTTCAAGTTTGTTCTGTCAATTCGAGGTTTTACTGCAATAAAGATCAACAAATTTAAGAAAATCATCGAAATCAGATAGTAATTCCTTACATTTCTTATATTTAACTACTTGTGGTGCACTGGCATCCGATGGTGGGGATGGACCAGCCTTATTTATAGCAATTACGCGGAACTGATATTCCCCATATTCTTGTAGGCCAGCAACTGTAACCTCCAGTTGATCGCCTGGAATTTCCATAGCCTTTTCCCATTCGGGCTTATTCCTATCCCTTTTTTCAATTATATATTTCTGTATTGGAGCACCGCCATCATTCTTAGGGGCAGTCCATTTGAGGCTGACACTTTGATTATCATAATCAGTGACTTCGGGTGTTCCGGGTTTGTTTGGTTCATCAAACGGATCCTTGGCGATAACGCCAAGAAGTGTGATGAGCGGTTCAGATTCGCCTTCTTCATTGACAGCGGATACACGAAACATATACTCCGAGCCGGGATTTAATCCAGTAACATCAAAACTAGGCGGTTCCTTTTCGCCTGGTGAGCGTCCAACCCTAACCCACTTACCTGTTGTTGTATCCATTTTCTCTACAACATACTCCTTAATAGGTACACCGCCGTCATCTTCCGGCTTCTTCCATTGCAACTTACAACCATTTGCCGTAACATCACTAACAGCCAAAGGGCCTTTCGGAGAACTTGGCTTACCGAGAACCACCAGTTCAACTGTCTCCCGATCGAAACCATTACGATTCTCAGCCTTAAGTGTATAGAACCCACTATCTAGGCGTTTAGCATTTGTTATAACAAAATCTGTATGATAATCTACATTATCAATTTTGATACGGTCGCCAGTTGTTAGCGGGACATCATCACGCCAACTCCAATGCACCTCTGGTACGGGTTCTCCTGTAACATCCACCGACCATTTATGTGTCCGTCCAGTTTTTATTGTGACCCTTTTAAAGGTCGCTCTATCAATTATTGGCTTAACTATATTAATTAATAGTAGAGAATAATAATTAAATAAAGAGTATTATATTGTATATATATATATTTGTTCTTACTCTATATTAAAGCCAAATACGTACATATTTAAAGGTTTGGCTGCAAAGCTGAAGTTGAAGCGATTATTACTGAAGTGAATTTTACCTAACTGCCAAGATGCCCGGCGTTCTATTATTTAATAAATAAATTAATGTTAAATGAATAAAAATATAAAATATCAATTTTTATTGATACGAATTAAAATTCTTTTGCTAGGAAACAATAATATGTTGTCAAATCTTGAAAATTCATATAACCATTGGCAATCCTTCGAGTTGGTTACTATAAACCAAAACTATCATAGATACTACGAGATGTATTCAGATGCGCCTTATACATATATATATATATAAATATATAAATATATATATATATATATATATAAATATATAAGGCTAAAAAAAAAAAATTAAAAATATAAAAATATAAAAATTTTGATTAAAATTATATATGTATATATTTTTTTTTTTAAATTTATATTATATATTTTCATCAAAGTTTTTATATTTTAATATTTTTAATTTTTTACATTTTTTTTAGCCTTAAGGTCTTAGTTGCTCTGGGTACACACATTTAATATACTACAGATTTAGTCTTGAAAACATTATTAAAAACAAACAAAAAAAAAAACAATTTTAATTGTTATTTGCAATCTGTTCAATTTTACGGCAGTTAACAAATATTGATAGAACACTTAAATAGATTTTGCCTTATGGCCTTTTGACATATAACAATACAACCATGTTACCCTAGCTGGGAGTTGAACCCATTTATAAATATATATGTATGTATAAGATTCAGTTCCTGGAAGCAAAGTTTATTATGTAAGCGATCTGTATCTGTGTTTATGTTAAGCCAAAGCGAAAAAAAAAACAAAATGGATGTACTGCATATACAACATTATCTGCTTAGCTTCGTCGAAAAATTTGTTAAATTTATAAGAAAACAACAATTCAAGACAATTTAGAGAATTGAGACAGGTAATGAACACCATAGTATTTCAAGACCATTTGCCTTCTGAAAAATGGAAAAAGAGTGCACATGGAAATGTGCGAAATCGAAAAACAATCTAACAGATAGATATAATCATCTGAGACCCCATAAAGAATATGTATTCTTGATCAGGACGACTAGCTGAGTCGATCTAGCACAATTTTCAACTGATCAAATTTCTTTCATGCACATATAATAATTTTTAGTGTTATATAATATTTTAATATCAGATCCCATAAAGTATATGTATTCTTGATCAGGACGACTAGCTGAGTCGATCTAGCACAATTTTCAACTGATCGAATTTCTTTCATGCACATATAATAATTTTTAGTGTTATATAATATTTTATGATAGATTGCACTTATCTGCATTGCGTCCGCCTTTTAGGCCCCTCGCGATCAATATCCCGAATAACTTCTGTGATTTTTATTTCATCTTCACGAAATTTACAACATAGTTTAACCCTTTAAAGCGCAACAACTCCAATTTTAAAAATTTTTTTTTTACTTGGTGTAAAATTGAAAATAAAAAATACAACTTCTCTTTTTTTTTAATTTCGGTTCTTCCATGGTTTTTTCAAGAAAAACTGTGTGTTGCAGATCTGCAACAAAAGTGCTTAACAGGAAAAACAAATTTTTAACTGTCAAATATATATAGCATACTAAATTCAACATATGCTTGATTGTTTAGTTAATATATTTTTATTTAATAAGACGGCCATGTCCAGGATTGGTAGATACTCTGCAGGCATTCCAATAGCTTAGGACCAGTATTTGTGTACATTAGCTAAGCGTCCAATAGACATAAACAGTATCATGCCCACAAATTGACGCATTTCCAAAAATGGAAATTATATTCTGTTGATGAACATAAAGATTTGTTTTATAATTTATTTCCTCAAATAAGGAACTAAAAAATAAATACAAAAAGTATTCCATGGGCAGCTCAAGCGCCATTATTTGTAAAGGCAATTCAGTATTTCCATAGAACTGCATTTGCAGCTCCTTGGAAACCAATTTTGTCTGCCTCCAAAAAAGTCTTGATTTTCGCTCTCGCTATCAGTAAAAATATCCATATCATCTTCGCTTTCTTTTATTTCTTGAATTGAAGTTGACAAATATCTCGCTGTTCTAATAAAAATTATGCAAACATAAAACATGGAAAACCACGACAGTACTTAGGTCCAATCACAAATATAACGAAAAATGTTATTCTAATGTGTTAAAAATTTTTTATGGCAAAAGCCCCTATGTTGCAGATCTGCAACGCAACTAAATTGCTGATTTCTCAGGTTCTAATGGACCAATTACCAATTCGACAATATATAAAAAATAAAATATGCACCTGTTAAACGGGAAAAATAATTATTTTTGGGTTTTTTGGCATAATAAAGAGTAACCAGCATTTTTTTTTAATAAAATGATTATTTCTCAACAGCATTAAATTATTTTTTTAAAAATATGCCAATAGACACTGGAATATAATGGCTTCTAAACGGTGTGTTGCAGATCTGCAACACTGCGCTATAAAGGGTTAAAAGTGGTCTAGCCATTTTGTGCTTCAAAAAAAAATTCGATCGTTTAAAGAGAAACAGGCGTTCATACAAACGGACAGACTGCAAACGGCTAGATCGACTTGGTTAGTCGTCCAGATCAAAAAAATATATACCTTATGGGATATCCGATAATTGTTCTATTATACTATTCGATTTTGCACTTTTCCATTAGCTCCATTTTACATTTTTAAAGTGCAAAGGGACGCGTTAAATGCTATTTTGTGTAAAGCAATATAAATAAATTTGAAAGCTTACAACATATTGTTGAAATTTATTTATTTTGCGATGCAGCTAAGCACATAATAGTGAATATTGTAAAAGCGTGCAGTTAATCGGATCATTGGATACATGCATTATAGCCTGTGGGTACTTACGATTCTTGTGCTTGCAAAGGTGCTTTTCAGTGGGTTGAGAGGGTTCGGATGCACCAGCCTTATTAACAGCACGAACTCGGAATTGATAGATCATTTTTTCTTTAAGTCCCTCCACTTTACATTCAGGCGTGGGATTCTCGGTTTTTGCTATCTCAGTCCAGGTCGGTGAGAGTTTATCTTTAAGTTCGACAATATAATGTGTAATGGGACGTCCACCATCGGAAGGTGGGCGCTTCCATATAAGAGAGACACTTTTATTATCATAATCATCAATGACTGGCTGGCTAGGTGGACTTGGTGGGTCGTATGGATTCCTAGCAACGATAGCATCTGTTGTCTCGAGTGGCTCAGATTCACCCTCCTTATTAATAGCCTTAACCCGGAACTTATATTTTTTATTCGGAGCTAAGCCCTTAAAATCAAATGACGTCTCATTGGGACCAACTTCTCCGGCTGGTATCCAACGACCTGTTTCTTCATCCATTCGTTCCAAACCATAGCCAGTAATGTCACAGCCGCCGTCATCCTCGGGACGTTTCCACTTCATCTTAATATGACTGGCTCGTACCTCTTCTGGTTCAAAGGGACCACCCGGAGCTAACGGACGATCTAGGACAACAACTTGTCCCTCAGATTCAATTGTGCCTGAGCTGTTGGTTAATACCAACTTATATTTGCCAGTATCCTTACGTTCAGCTTTTTTTATTGTTATTGATGAATTCCGTTCAAGTTGTTCTAGACAAATTCGATGATTATCAAACTTAAGTGGCTCAGAGGCTTTCAACCAACTAGCTTTTGGCTCTGGTTCACCGTCATATTTAATATCGTAACGTACAGTTTGTCCCTTCTTGACCGTAATGTTCTTAAGCCCTTCGCCAACGAGGAATGGCTTAACAAAACGGCATTTGGCTATAATGGATTTAGTCTTGTCGCTAGGTTCACCAGGACCTGCCCGATTAACAGCACGGACACGGAATTCGTACTGTTGGCCCTCTTTTAAGTTATCAACTGTACCTTTTCTTGCATCTCCAGGAACTTCTTTACCGACCACCCAATCATTTGAGAATTTTTCTTTATATTCAACAACATAGGATGTTATGGGATCACCACCATCACTATCTGGTGCTTCCCATTTAAGATCAGCATGATCTGTATCCCAGTCGGTAAGATCAACCTCTTTGGGTTTACCGGGCTCATCCCATGGATCTTTCGCAAGAATTGAATTCTTAAAGGTGGCGGGATCTGATAGACCAATCTTATTTACAGCACGTATACGGAATCTGTACTGTTTCTTTGGCACTAAGTCGTCGATCTTTTTCTGACATGGTTCACCTTGTAAAACCTCAGCGACAGGCTCCCAGCCTTGTTTTTTGCTTAAATCCTGCCGTTCGATAATATATTTTGTGATTGGAGTCCCACCATCATCTTCTGGAAGCTTAAAGTTAACCACACAAGATGTTTGATATACATCAGTGACATCCACATTCTTTGGTGGTTGTGGCACATCCTGGCATATAATATTAACATCTTTTGAGTCCTCTCCCTGTCCATTGGAAATTTTGATTTGATATGGACCTGATAATTCCCTAGTAGGTTTCTTTATCTTAAATGTAACCTTCTCATCTGTAACTGCCACTTCAACATCCTTCACAGGCAAACTTTTGCCATCCTTAATCAGCTTAGCCTCAACAGGAGTTTGCTTAGTACCGCTAACTATATAAGAGATAGAGATATAAAAAGCTAACAATCATTTAAGTGTTTATAATTTATATACCTTTATATGGTACTTCAATGATTACTGGTGCACTTATTGGGCCAGAAAATTCATCAGGGCAATCAATGTTGGGTCTGCTTTCACCCTTGCGCACTGACAGTTTGCAGGATGAATTCAATTGTCCCGATTCGCAGGTAATTTCACCAACATCACTTAACTCGAGACCATTGAATACTAACTGATGTTTACCGCCACCCAAATTCTTGATTTCAATGCGATTATTGGCTATTATTGGCTCTCCATTGAACTTCCAATCGCAAGGAGCTGTTTGATCCTGGAGCTCCACATCGAGTACCAGCTTTTCGCGTTCAACTGCATCGGTGTCCTTGAGCTTCTTGTTAAAGCGATTTTGATCTTTACGTTAATTAAATTTGTTAATAAATTTATAAAATAATTTTAAAATTCTTTATTTATTATTAGTTGTAAAAGATGATCCATTATATAAGAATATAGATTATTTGATATAATTGATTTCCCTAAAATTATCAATTATACTTACAGTTTATTATTATCTCTGACTCAGTTTTATCGGCATTCGTTGTACACTTGAATTGTCCTGCATCAGTTACCTTACAATCCTTTATGATCAGTTTACGTTTGCGTCCATCCTTTATAATTTGCATACGTTTATCTGGTTTAATTTCCTCATTATTGCGGAACCATTGAACATCTCCTTGAGCATCATCTATCTCACAGGATAATGTTATCGTATCCTTTTCAATGCATTGCTGTGATTTAAGTACCTTTACAAACTTATAAGGATATTCGACAATTTTAAGTGTAGTTTCTGTTTTATCGGGTTGTTTATCTAATTGACATCTATATTGTCCAGAATCTTCTAACAAGGAATCTTTGATGATAAGCTTCAAGTTGCCATTGATGTCTTTGGAAATAAGGAATCGAGGATCATCTGATTCGATTTTTTTGTTATCCTTAAACCAATGTACATTAGCCATGCTGCTGCTAACGCTACACTCAAGTGTCGTTTCATGCTCTGTAAATCCTTCAAGTTTTTTCTTAAGGGGCTTCGTAAATGTGTATGTTGGATCTGGTTCCTCAACATTAAGGAAAGCCGTGCTGGACACTCCACCAATTTCAATTGTATATTTGCCAGTATCCTCAACCTTCGGTGTAGTTATTATCAACTGATAAGTATCATTCTCCTGCTTAAATTTAAATTTGCTGCCTGTAAACACCTCCTTTGTATGGAAATAAAAACATTATAGCTGTTTTTTGATTGATTGATACCCTTTAAGGGGCATACTTACATCTTTGCGGAACAACCACTTGGGCTTGCAATTTGGTTTGCTAAATCTTGCTTCAAATACAACTTTTTTATCCTTGCCTTCTTTAGCAAACTGGTCAATAAGCGGGCTAAGAAACGACTCCACCTTCTGCTCCATTTAAAGTTTTATAATTTGTTTTGTGTATTTGATTTCATTTTGTTTGTACCGTTTGCGTTGTCAAAAATGGGTAAAGACGTCATATAAATGACAAAAAATTTGATATACGATTACTTGGCGATCGTTCAATTCAATATGAACACATATATATATATATATATATATATATATACATATATATATATAAATATATATATATATATATATATATATATACAATACAAATCACAGTTTTATATACGATATTACGGTAAAAATAAAAAAAATATATATAGGGTACTTTACTTTTAAATTATGTTATGTGTAATCAGTAAATTTAATTTATTTTAAATAAATGTATATTATTAAAAGCCAAACGAGACAATATATGAAAATAAAAATTAAAAAATTAATAGAAAAAATCAAAAACAGTTTTGTACCTAATATGGTAGCATAAAGTACCAATAGCTACATATTTTATTACTGAATTCGTTAATAGTTTGTGTTTAACTCACAAAATATCAAGACATTTTTAATTCATTTTAGCTATAAGTAGAATTTTATTAATATTCATTATCTCTACTTATATGAATTAAATTTGAACATACAATTTTTATGTTCTTAATTATACAAATATTCAAATACAAATATTGATTGATATCATTAGAGATCTATGTAAATCAGATGTATTAGTCGATAGCAATGATATCTATGTTTAAGCACAATAAGGCTTTAAAACTCGCATTTATCGTATATCGAATTTGTAAACTAATTCATCGATAACCGAAACACAAAATATATAATCATTTAAGTTAATATGCATATAATTATAGAAATAGATGTGGATATAAATAAGAATATAGATATATATAGGGAAGTTATGGAAGTGGATATATGATGAAATGACGACGACAAAATGCAAATGCCAATGAGTTACGCCACATTAAATTGTTTTTTGAGGAGAGAAAGTAATTAATATATATATATATAAATATATATATAAATATAGATATGTATATGTTCGCAAATGAATTAACTTACATTCACAATTTAATCATAGTGATTTAATTCAAAACTTAAAGAAATCAAAAAGACCATCCAAAATCAATTAATACAAAAATCAAGAAACTGTCAACACCTATATAGAAAATATCTTTGCAAAAATTTTAAATCAGACATTGCTTATAGCTTCTTCATATTAGAGTTATACGAATAATTGTAATCAGAGAAATGTGAAGCGAACCTCGTCACGTCGAAATGGATGTAACGTCGGCCAATCGGGGATCAGCTCAGCTAAAGATGGTCTACGAGATTTCAGTGCCTGTATATCGCGTATATATATATATATATATGATATATATATATATAATATAAGAAAAAAGCATAGATAATACTTATTAAGCTAGTATACAAATACCAATGGGTCAACGATGGACCTTAATATATTTCGGAAGGACAAACAGGCTTGGGAAAATATAGTATTCAATATATTATGAACTTAATGAATGAAATGGTTTTTTAAGATCAATTCATGTATTGAAATATACTTCTGGTTAATTTTATTTTTAAATGTGGCTTTGGGGTTGTTAGTATATAAACTTTTAATTTCATTTACTTTTAACTGAAACTCTGTCTAATGTTTTAATTTGACAACAGACTACAATATTAACTGTCAGACTTTAGTTACATACAAGTTATATGATCGTAGATAGATTTTTTTTATCCCTTGTACGTTGAATTTCGTTTCTCTTATTTCAGGAAATTGTTCAAAAACGGACACATTCTAAATCACACAAAGGCAATCCTACTATCTAGTTATATACATTATGTTTTCATCTGGATACTATTATTAAAAATTGTATCGATTCTGTGACTAATTATATTTGACGTTATATAATAGAAAGCATTTGAGTAATTGAATGATATTCAAAAAGCGAAGCGGAGAATCCTTCTTACCCTTTCGACTTTTTTTAATGCCGGTAACGGTTTTTCGGTTTCTTTAAGATCACCCCAATTGGGGTCCTGTTCTTCTTTGTCCCATTTTTGATAACGACGTTTCTTTAACATGGCGCGGAAATCCATGCCACTAGAATCGGAGACATATAGCTGCATCTCCGCTGAATCCTCGCCGTGTATATTTGATACAACAACTTTATATTTGCTCTCATCGTTGGGCTTACACTTACGCATGCACAATGTGATTGTGTTAGTTTGTCCATCTGTAAGGAACTTATACCGACCACCTTCAAGAATCTCACTAACTCCCTTGTAGAATTTAAATGTAGGTGCTGGATTGCCCTCGATGCCAACCGTAAGGTAGGCGGTCGAGTCTACAATTTGATTTGAATACATAAAACATAAAACATTGAGAACACCAAACATAAAAGAAAGATTGTGTGTACGGTAATATTTTGGAACAAGGGATTAACGAGTGTTCCGTGGACTTACCTTCGACAACTGAGTAAGATTCTTGTACATCAATTATGGAGGGTGGACCGCCATTCCCAACATCGCGCAGTGGTGTTGATGGCTTGTTTATCAGGTCTTCCAAATCCTGTACACTCGGTCTGCGTACATCGATTGAAGGTCTTCTCCTCTTTACGATCAGAATAACGATATACATACACATACATAAAATATAATGAACATATAGTAAGTTAAAAGGTAAATGAATACACTTATGTCGCAGAATAATGAATATGACATACAATATGTTGAATATTAATTTAATTTTTGTATTTTATTTTATACAGTCTAAAATATGCTGGTAACATACAAACAAAACAATAAAAATCAAAAATCAACTCTACGCAAACTTTAATATTGGGTGTATATATTATAATATTAATACAGTCGAGTCCCGATAATTCGTAATGCCACGGGGATCACATTTTTTTTGAATTACGCGATTTCGGATTACCGAGATTTCCATTCAACGAGGCTCAACAAAGAAAATTTGTATATATTTTTTTTTATATTTAAGACAATGTTTAACGTTGTTAATATGTTAATACTTCTTTGTTGTTTGGAATCAAGAAATCAACATAAGTAGATTCCTTTGTGCTTTTTATATATTAAATGCAAATTAAATTAATCAATTATTCCTATCTTTTTTCGACGTTTTTACGCATTGATTGTACGCATGTGAAAAAATTAGCAAATTAAACGAAAATAATGTCAGACAGCAAAAAAAATCAGCATGTATAGCGACATAAAGGCGAAATAACTGTCTACAATCCTATGACTTAATTGCCAAAAATTTCGCATTGCATTACGAATTAAAAAAGGTTACAAAACTAAATTACTATTTATAAGAGGTTTAATATTCTTTGTGTTGCGAAAAATATTATGAATTATCGAGGGGACCATAATGTATAAAATTACTACTAATTATCGATTTTTTTCAAGGGGATAGTATTTTTTACGAATTATTAAGAGTTTCGAATTAGTGGGGTACGAATTATCGAGACTCGACTGTATATATATGTATATATACTAAATATGTATATATATATATATATATGTATATATTTAATTTATATAATATATTTATATAATATAATTTTTAATGTTTTTATAGGTTGGTAATAGAGTGCCAAGCTACTGAACTGAAACGTAAAACTATAACACGAATATGTATATTAAGTGTGTATATAACTATGCAATATGAACTACTTGAACGCGACTAAATGGATAATTCAATATATTTTAGTTAGTTCGTAGTTAAATGTTAGTTCAAATTTAACTAGTGATATGTCAGTTGGTTGTTAAGTTATTATATAATAATATAGATTTGATGTTAGATTATTGCTTGAATTAGTTTTATTTATAATATAACTATACACAATTAACTCAATAAAAAATCCTTTTATGGTACATCGTACGTCTACAATATTCAATTTTAACAACTACTCAACTAAGTTTGAAAAAAAGACCCCATACGAATAACAGTTATTTACATATATTAACTTTTACTTAATATTCACAAATTGATTTATATACATTATTCACAAAAATACAAAGAGGTATATATGGAGTTATGTCACGATAACTAGAATATTTCATAAAATTCATAAAGTTTTTGATCCTTTGTTAAACAAGGAGGAATTTTAAATTCGTTGTAAAATTATATTATTATTATTATATTTTGCTTAATATGTCTTTATATCAGACTTCTTTAAAAACTTAAGCCGGAAATATAAAATATATTTTAAAAAAAATGAAAAAGACGTGACTTTATCTAGTTTTAAAATTATCGCGGCTTGTAAATATATATATATATATATATATATATATATATATATGTATATACTGTATTTTATATTTACAAAGAAATGAATCTTTAATGTTATATACGCCTTTCATAATGGTATCAAACTGAAATTATAATCGAAATCAAAAGCGATATCGATATTATTATTAATATCAGCCAACAAGATATATATATATATATATATATATATATGCTTATATATGCTTATATATAAAATAATGAACGGTAACAAGCGATAACAATTGAAATTATATGTGATCTCATATGATCATGATTTAAGACCTGTTTTGTATCCCCCATTTCGCCAGGTCGCTGTTGCTTTTGCTATTAAAAATTGAGAAATAAAATGTGAGTTAAATTATATAAAAATTTATTAATATTCTAGTTTTATTTATGGAAAATTGGCTAAGTAAAAAAAAATGTAGTACAGCGAGCCCCGATAATTTGTAATGCCACGGGGATCACATTTTTTTTGAATTACGCGGAATTTCGAATTACCGAGATTTCCATTTAACGAGGCTCAACAAAGAAAATTCGTATATTATTTTTTTATATTTAAGATAATGTTTACATACTTCTTTATTGTTTGGAGTCAAGAAATCAACATAAGTAGATTCATTTGTGTTTTTTATATACTAAATGCAAATTAAATTAATTAATTATACATTCGTTTTTTGATTGTACGCTTGTAAAAAAATCAGTAAACTAAACGAAAATAATGTGAGACAGCAAAAGAAATCAGCATGTCTAGCGACATAAGGTTGCGAAAAAAAATTACGATTTAACGAGGGGATTAAAATGTATGAAATTTCTATGAATTATTGAAAGTTTCGAATTAGTGGGGTACGAATTATCGAGACTCGACTGTATATGTCACAAGAATTCCTATGTGAATATCCGAAATATATATATCTCTTTCTTTGATTAATTATTTTAAATTATGAATTTATAGGTCGTTACAATTGTAAATAAACCAAAACAAGGATTCTTAAGAATCAATACAATTTCTTATTAATTGTGCAAAGCTTAAATATCTTATTAATACTTAATACATGCAACCACATTATCAATTTATTTAATATTAATATTCCTTTTTTTATTTTAAATTGGTTTACAATTACACCATTAGTAATTTAGAGTGAATTCCAAATCAGATATTACTTCTTGTTTCTTTTTCAGTTTATTAATTTTCTTTTCTCTCATCTTTTAGAAAATAACACAAGTCAATTTAGTTAGTTAGAAATGAGTAAGAATTTAACTAAGACTCAGTACAATTTATGTTCTTATGCCCTTATTATTATGGATATAAGTGTAAATATTTTGTGGATTGTGGGTGAGTATTAGCTAAAGTATTAAAATATATTAGAGTTTTGGCTACATTTCCAGTATTAAATCGTATCGTTGATTTAAGAACTTTGCAAGTTGTGTAAAAGTTTAGCAAGTTTGGTTGAATTTATTACAACCACAATTTGTGGTGATGCAGGTGTAGGCACATCCACAACGGGCTTTGTTAGGTAAAGAAATGTGACAAAAATACTACAAAATGAGATAAAATATCACAACTAACACAACTAACTCTCACCTGTCCTTCACCAACTTCGCCCGGTCTTAATAACTGTAATATTGGTTTTAATAGTTACAAATTATAAAAAATGCTTAAAATCACTCAAATGGAATTCATTAGAAAGCGAATTTTTTGTATGTATGTATGTGCATTATTTGAAATGGGTGTACGTGTGTGAAAATATTAATTTACTTTATGTGTAGCAAATAAATTTTATAAAAGAAATCATAGATTATAGATTAAACTAAACTTTGTTAAAACATATCGTATAGTCTTCAAACACCTATATTTATTATTTATATATATATATATATAGTATATCTCTATATTATATATACTTAACAATAAAATATATATTAAAATCCACACCTTACATAATTATTGTTCACAATTTTGTACTAAGAATATTACTCTTCACTCGCGGCACACACAGCTGAATGTAAATGCTTTTAGTATATTAGTTTCTTGGACCTAAAAAACAGACATAGTACTTTTTGCGCTAAGTGCAGCCGTTCATTTCGATCTAGGCGAAAATCTGTGTAGATGCCAACAGATGTTTACATATATATAAATATATATATATGCAGTATGCTTTAGCTATCTAGGTATAACTTTATAAATATCAAAATATATATAATCTCCTCTGATTTATTTTTGTGGGAATGTCGTTGGTCTATTTTACCAGTCTTAAACGACGAAGAGTGGGAAGAAAATGACCATGACTTACATACATTTATTCATATGCATGTGGGTGTGTCTATGTGTGCATAATTATTTATAATTTAAAAGTGTGTGCCAAATTTTTTTTATAAAATAAAGTCTCATTGTTTTTAGCCTCTTTCCCTTTTCAAGCAAGTAAGAAATCTTGAGTCGAGTGTACCCAACAACGAGAACCATTTTGACTACACACACAGTCATACATATATACATATATTTCTGATCAGGACAACTAGCCGAGTCGATTAAGCCCTGTCCGTCTGTGTGTCTGTCTGTCTGTATGAACGCCTGTTTCTCAGAGACTATAAGAGGAAGAGCAACAAAATTTGGAATCTAAATTTGTTACGCTATACGAGTTTGTTTTACATTTTTAAATTTCCTACCCTAACCTCCGCAGTTCGCAAAAACTCTATTATTGCGCACAATTTTTAAACAATCGAATTTGACACACATAATTACTAGACCATTCTTCAGCTACGTTGTTTCGTTAACATCGAATAAACAAGTAAGAAGTCTGTAGTCGAGTGTACCCGACTACGAGAGCCCCTTTGCCTACATATACAGCCATAAACACACATACTCATACATACACACAGTTCTGCACGTACGTAGCCATTGCGCGCACCTTTTAGCCCCCCACGCTCTATAGCGCGGTACTTAATGTTGTATAACTTCCGAGTTTATTGTTCAATTTTAACGAAATTCACAACGTAGATGAAAAATGGTTTACTTAATATGTGTGCGTAAAAGAAATTTGATCGGTTAAAAATTGTATCTGAAAATCGATTTTTTCAAATTGCGGGGGTCAGGAAGGAAATTTAAAAATGTAAAACAAACTCGTATAGCGTACGAACATAACAAATCTACGTTTCAAATTTCGTTGCTCTAGATCTTATTTTGCGCGCTCTACTATACTCCCCCGGGGCCCATAATACCACTTTTGATGATGTATAACGTCCGAGATTAAAAATGTAAAACAAACTCGTATAGCGTACGAACTTAACAAATCTACGTTCCAAATTTCGTTGCTCTAGCTCTTATTTTGCGCGCTCTACTATACTCCCCCGGGGCCCATAATACCACTTTTGATGATGTATAACTTCCGAGATTTTTGATCAATCTTAACCAGATTCACAACATGGATCAAGAATGGTCGAATTATGATGTGTACCAAAAATAAATTTGATCGGTTAAAAATTGTATCCTAAAATCGATTTTTTCAAATTGCGGGGGTCAGAGGAGAAAATTTGAAAATCTAAAACAAACTCGTATAGGGTACAAACATAACAAATCTACGTTCCAAATTTCGTTGCTCTAGCTCTTATTTTGCGCGCTCTACTATACTCCCCCGGGGCCCAGATTCACAACATCGATCAAGAATGGTCTAATTAAGATGTGTGCCAAATAAATTTGATCGGTTGAAAATTATGCTTAATAATCGTTTTTTTCGATTTGCGGGGGTCAGGGGAGGAAATTTAAAAATCAAAAACAAACTTGTACAGCGTAAGAAAATCATAAATCTAGGTTTAAAATTTGTTTGCTCCACCTCTTATAGTCTCTGAGAAACAGGCGTTCATACAGACGGACGGACGGACGCACGGACGGACGGACGGATGGACGGACGGACGGACAGACAGACGGACAGGGCTAGATGAACTCGTCTTGTCGTCCTGATTCAGAATATATATACTTTATGGGGTCTCCGATGATTATTTCTATGTGTTACATACTTTTGGATTTTGCAACTTTCCAATAGCTCCGCTTTGCTCTTTTTTTACAAAAAAGGCAAAGGGGCTAAAAACACGGAATCAATTCAATGTTAAGTATCGCGCAATAGAGCTCGGAGTCGCGCGCAATAACCTGAAGTGCGTGTAGAACTGTATATATGTAGGTATGTCTGTGTATGTAGGCAAAGGGGTTTTCGTTGTCGGTTACAGTCGACTGCAGATTTCCTATATATATATATTTCTTATATATAAATCAGGGTTCGTAAATAATACTCGTTGCAGCAATAGTCATAAAAATACTGCTATCCTCTGGCTACTGCTCTGAAAAATTTTCGGAGCAGTAGCCAGAGCAAAATAAAAGGTACGGAGTAGCGTAGCGGAGTAGCGGATTTTCAAACACTGATATAAATACACTGAGATACTCAGTCCTGTTCTCCTATTATTCATATTTATAATACTTTGTACGTAATTAAAATTATGTTTTATTACGGTACTGCAAACATATTTAATAAAAAGTATTATATTATACATTTGTATAAAATGTCGATTTAGAAACAATCGATTTAAAATAAATTGCTTATATTTAGAGTAAATTTAGTATGTCTTACCCGTGTATCCATGACTTCGCCGGGGCGAAGTTTCTTCTGTGGTTCATATATTTTGTGTTTTTTTTTATTATAATTTGATTTAATAGTCAAGCATACACATGCATGTTTATACATGTTACATATGCGTATGTAGTTTATTAATGTTGCGTGTGGGTGTGTATTTGTGAACATATTGCAGTTGGCATTGCAGTTGTGGTTGGGTTTGGTGTTTTTGGCAGATGGGTATTTTTTGTTGTTGGTTTCGTCAAGTTTCGTTGAGTTAAACGGGTGTGAGCGCAATCAAAAGGAGAAAATATTTGTTGATTTGTATATATGTATTTAATGGTTTTGTTTTATGTATCAGTTGATATTGTTGTTGTTGTTGTTGTTTTAAATGTTCAAAGAAGTGTGTGTAACGTTCATACAAAGGTAAATATAAAGGAATATAGGAAAATCACATGAGTATGAGATTAAGTATTACTACAACTTATAGTATATAATATTTAAAGAACTAAGTAAATTTAGATACGATACAAAATATAAAGACAAGTGCTATTAAATACAAGACATTGAACATATAGTATAATTATATCGACTATTTATTATTCTTTATATTCGCAAAAATATTTTTTACTACATTATTGATTAAATACATGTTAAAAGGTAACTAAGTATCGTCACGCCATATGTTATGTTAGTATATAATCACCAGAAACAACTTAAGAAAATATATATAAATATAGTAAATATTATTTTGCGCTAATTAGGGACATATCTAAGGAATATTGTGATTTTTCAGCGATTTTTTTATGTGGATGTCTACAATTTTTTAAATTTGTTTAATATTTCTTATTTTTAAGTTTTATATTTGCCTTATAAATTTAAAATAAAAAATTTTCTAAAACCGATACGTTACGTTCGTGGGGGGAAGGGGGCTCGTCACTCATGACAAAGTGTAACATGGTGGAGGGAGGAGTCCAAAATCGTCAAAAATGGCGTTACGTCATAATACGCACGACCCCAAATATAAAAATAATTTGAAGCTGCATCAGTATTCTATCTACACTAATTTATCAAATATTTACTATTACAGTGTATACCGGTTATATGCAAAACTTATAATGCAGACATTTTTTTTACATCCATTCGATATTTCCTTTTAAGCGATAATGAGTTATATGCAAATACGTTAAATTTAAATGATTATTATAAAATAAACCACACGTTTAGAATTTATTTAAATTTATATTTTATGCTGTTCATCAGCTATAATCATATTAATATTAAATATAAAATGAGATTAAAAATTGTAATATTGCGTGTCCTACAGCTTATAATTTGTTTAAAACCGATAATATTTATATGAACTGATTCCAAATCAATGATTTTTATTTGTTTTTTACACAATATTTTCATATATATAATCATTTTTTTGCATTTCTGAAGCTAAATTTAGTGTTAAATAGTTTTATGATGTTTAAAAATAACATAATTTTGCATTTAAGCAATAGCTGCATAGAAACTATGCACCTTATAACCGATATATGCTGTACAGTATATATAAGGTGTACAGTTTATAAGCAAATATTGGTTAAAGCAAAATTATGTTATTTTTAAACATCATAAAACTATTTAACACTAAATTTAGACTCACAAGAACAAAAAATTGATTGTATATAAGAAAATATTGTGTATAAACAAATAAAAAATCATTGATTTGAAATCAGTTCATATAAATTTTATCCGTTTTAAACAAATTATTAGCTGTAGGACAGCAATATTACAATTTTTAATCTCATTTTATATTTAATATTAATATGATTATAGCTGATGAACAGCATAAAATATAAATTTAAATAAATTCTAAACGTGTGGTTTATTTTATAATAATCATTTAAATACAACATATTCGCATATCATGAGTTGTGATTGCTTAAAAGGAAATATCGAATATAAGCAATAATTTTCCAGCATTATAGGTTTTGCTTATAACCGGTATATACTGTACTATAATTATTGTATATGCTTAAGGGTATAAACTTTAAAACTTAAAACAAGCTAGCTAATCGATATACAGAAATCGTAACGTAAAATAAATGACATATATAATGCTATATGATAATGGGATATGTGAATTATATCTATAAAGGATATTATTGCGTATATATACAGCATATAAATCATAAGTGATGTATTGAAATAAGTAAGTATTCATTAAAATAAGTATTGTGCATGATTGTGGGTATATGATTTCTTGTCTACATTTTGCCGAAAATTTCAATACACTCTTATATATTTTCTACATTTTATATACATATGTATATACTTTTGGGAAATATTAGATTTACCTCGTCATTTATTATTAGTGATGGCCGACGACCCATATCAACTGGTGGTATTAGTGAGCCGCGACGACTTGGTGGCTCTGGTGCAAGTGAGGGACGCTTTTCGCGTATAACTTCAATCTTTGGTGGCTCACCGGGCGACGGTGGCTGCATTTTGAATACCCTTGGCTTGTCCTCCTAAGTGAATGAAATACAATAAATATCAAGGTATTTTATTTCATGAACATATTATTTAAAAGTCCATTATATAAATATATATCTATATATCAGTTAAATTATAAAAAAAAACAGAAATATTATAACGAAATCTTCAACTAACAGCAAAAAAACTTCAATGCACGATTTTTCGAACCAATAATCGTTGAAAGGATGTCCGAATCGGATAGTAGATCAAGGTCACATTTTGAACGAGTACGAACAACACGTTCGAAAGAAAAGTAATGAGAAGGTGAAGAAAGGTTTCGTTCTAAATTCATTTATTAACTCTTTCAACTTGAAAATTTTACATACAATTGAAATTTTACTTTACTTTGTTTTGTTATTGTTTAAATAAATAGAGTGTTAAAAAAATACATAAAATGTATGTTCTAATGACTGAAAAAATAAATACAGCAAATTAAATTAAGCACATATATTTACTATCCAAATTCCAATATTATATTAAAAATTTTTTACTTTGGAACCAAACCCTGATTTTTGTAAAGTCTCCTAAAACGCGATTTCCTATAATATATATATTTATTCTTATATTTATATTCATGTTTATATTTATATTAATATTTATATTTATATTTATATTTATATTTATATTTATATTAATATTTATATTTATTATTTATATTTATATATTTATATTTATATTCATATTTATATTTATAATTATATTTATATTTATATTTATATTTATATTTATATTCATATTCATATTTATATTTATATTTTGATTTATATTTATATTTATATTTATATTCATATTTATATTTATATTTTAATTTATATTTATATTTATATTTATATTTATATTTATATTTATATTTATATTTATATTTATATTTATATTTATATTTATATTTATATTTATATTTATATTTATATTTATATTCATATTCATATTTATATTTATATTTATATTTATATTTAAATTTATATTTATATTTATATTTATATTTATATTTATATTTATATTTATATTTATATTTATATTTATATTTATATTTATATTTATATTTATATTTATATTTATATTTATATTTATATTTATATTTATATATATATTTATATTTATATTTATATTTATATTTATATTTATATTTATATTTATATTTATATTTATATTTATATTTATATTTATATTTATATTTATATTTATATTTATATTTATATTTATATTTATATTTATATTTATATTTATATTTATATTTATATTTATATTTATATTTATATTTATATTTATATTTATATTTATATTTATATTTATATTTATATTTATATTTATATTTATATTTATATTTATATTTATATTTATATTTATATTTATATTTATATTTATATTTATATTTATATTTATATTTATATTTATATTTATATTTATATTTATATTTATATTTATATTTATATTTATATTTATATTTATATTTATATTTATATTTATATTTATATTTATATTTATATTTATATTTATATTTATATTTATATTTATATTTATATTTATATTTATATTTATATTTATATTTATATTTATATTTATATTTATATTTATATTTATATTTATATTTATATTTATATTTATATTTATATTTATATTTATATTTATATTTATATTTATATTTATATTTATATTTATATTTAAATTTATATTTATATTTATATTTATATAAATATTTATATTTATATTTATATTTATATTTATATTTATATTTATATTTATATTTATATTTATATATCTATATTTATATTTAAATTTATATTTATATTTATATTTATATAAATATTTATATTTATATTTATATTTATATTTATATTTATATTTATATTTATATTTATATTTATATTTATATCTATATTTATATTTATATTTATATTTATATTTATATTTATATTTATATTTATATTTATATTTATATTTATATTTATATTTATATTTATATTTATATTTATATCTATATTTATATTTATATTTATATTTATATTTATATTTATATTTATATTTATATTTATACTTATATTTATATTTATATTTATATTTATATTTATATTTATATCTATATTTATATTTATATTTATACTTATATTTATATTTATATTTATATTTATATTTATACTTATATTTATATTTATATTTATATTTATATTTATATTTATATTTATATTTATATATATATTTATATTTATATTTATATTTATATTTATATTTATATTTATATTTATATTTATATTTAAATTTATATTTATATTTATATTTATATTTATATTTATATTTATATTTATATTTATATTAATATTTATGTTTATATTTATATTTATATTTATATTAATATTTATGTTTATATTTATATTTATATTTATATTTATATTTATATTTATATTTATATTTATATTTATATTTATATTTATATATATATTTATGTATTTATTTGTGTTTATATTTTTATTTTTATTTAGAAAATTTTAAATTTTTTATAATAATAATTATTAATAATTATTATTTTCTTTTTTTCATATAGATTCCAGTGCTGAGAAAGGGGCGTGCCCAAATTTAGCCATTCACCTTATGCTTAGAAAGAGACGCCAATAAGCAGTACTCGTAACCAGCCAAGCAAAAAATTCTTACAACTTCTTTTTCGTTTGATTTCCACTCAAGTTTAAGAAACCGGATAATGACTAGAAGATACATTTGAGTTAAAAGACGACTCTGACGGTAGTTATGAATGGGAGTAGTAGTTGTAGGCCAAGTGTCTGCACCTGTTTCATCTACAAAGGTAAATGTGTGTTCTTTGAGTGGATTTCAGTAAGCAAGTACGAGTATTCCCTAATGTCGGCAGGTTGTCGAGTTCTTCGAGTAAGGGAGAAACGGAAATGAAGAAAGCAAGCAATTCAAGGGATACGTCTAAAATAAACTGCAAAATTTCATTCAAAATACAACACAGGTAAGCACATAATGGCAACATAATGCTGACTCAAGAAGAGTTCGTGAAACAACGGCAGCAAAAAGTAATCATTCTTCAATATAGTATGGTGAACTACAATATACCCTTTAACTTGATCAAACCTGTACTGCACTCCTTGTATTAGCCTTTAGCAGCTTAGTTATTGTAAATATTTTTCTCTTTTGAAATTACTCCACCATACCCAATTATACCATTTCTAAGAGTATTAAACTAAGGAAGCTGAAGTTGAAACTATAGTAACTAAAGATAAGAAGCAGAGTGCTCACCTAACAATGCAACAGGTGATGGACAGCAGACGTGGTCTTCGGCCTGGGGGAAAAGTCAAGTTGCTACCTGTAAAACATACTTGCATACATATATACATAGACACACATATACATATCGATACATATGCCCGTACATAGATCAAACGAAGCCTACAACGAGCTTACCAAGTAGTAAACGGAGCTGTATAAGTGTGCTCATGCATACACACATACACACGCAATGCGTATGTGTGTGTTCCCAAACGTGCACAGGTGCTGCTGCTCGTGCTCGTGCCAGAGTATTCAAGACGAGTTTGTTTGAGATCAATTGATAGTCGTAGCGTTGTGTAATGTTGATCTTGTTTTGGTAACGTAGTGGAGCATTGAGTTAAATGAGCTCGGCTCTTAATTTTGCTGCTGGTGGTGCTGCCTCTGCCTGCTGGTCTTTGCTTGTCCGCAAGACGACTTTTATTATTTTATAAGTATGTGTGTGTTGTGTGTCGAGTGTGTGTCTTGTGTGTAGTCGCATCTGAATGGTTTTGGTATTTCAAGTGTTTTGCAGTTTTCCTCTCAGAAGGTCATGGCCGATTCAAAGCGATCCTGATCACGCAGTATTTGTTGAGCATTGAAAGAAATGGGTGCGCAAAATCACTCGTAAAATAAATACGCTAACACTTTCTATTTATATAAATAAATAAAGTAATAATGTATATCAATTAAGTGTTTGAAATCTATTATATAACATAAATTTGTCATTAAATAATCATGGAATCCTGCGTGTTAATACCAAAAGAGTTCGCTTTAGCAAATATATTCTTGGCGTCTCATATCGAGTCACTTTTAACTGTGTGTGCAACAACTAGCGTCAGAAAAGGATCTCTGTTTTATCCTTTTCAGGGAACAATTCGTACCGACAAAATTAAAAACTTAAAATATCCTGATAAAAATGATGTAAGTAACTTTGATATTTATTATTTTATTTTAATAATAACAAACAAAATAAGATAACAAAATAAGATAATATATTATATAATATTATAATATACATTTTTTAAGTCATTAACATAATATTTCAAATGTATGTTAAAAATTATCTTTGTTTCCTACCTAGGCACTTAACATAATTATGTTCTTTTTAAGCAATAATAATACTAATAATTATAATAATAATAGTATAAAATTTAAAATTATAATAATAAAAATAATAATAATAAAAAATTAGAATTATAATAATTATTATCGTATTAATAATAATAAAACGTAATATAATAATAATAAAAATAATAATAATTAAAATAATAATGATATTAATAATATTAAAATCAATAAAAAAAATTAGCAAGAAATTTGTAGTCGAGTATACCCGGCTATCCAGCCATAGGCACACAGAGATCGGTTGAAAATTGCGCCTAATAATCGTGTTTTTCGTACTGTCCCGCAATACGGGGAGAAATTCAAAAATCTAAAACATACTCGTATAGCGTACGAAAATAACGAACCTATATTCAAAGTTTAGTTGCTCTAGCTCTTATAATCTCTGAGAACCAGCCGGACGGATGGACGGACAGACAGACAGACAAACAGAGATTTGTCGACTCAGCTAGTCTTCCTGATCAAGAATATATATTTTTTTTATGGGGTCTCAGATGGTTATTTATATCTGTTACATACTCTTCGAATTTGCACATTTCCATTAGCTCACTTTTAGCCGATTTTAAAGGCAAAGGAGTTTCAAATATATTTATTATACAATTGATAATAAATTTATAAATACTAATAATTAAATCCATTTTCGCCAAGACTTTTAACTCCCCTTAAGTAAATATTTTCCTAACTATGTATAAATACATTGTATAAATAATATTATAATATAAACATAATATTATATCATACGCCATCAGTTCCACCTCCTTAAGCTCAGAGTCGTGAGAAAATTCCCACACTGGTCTATATTAAACATGGTAAAATCAAGCTTTTAGTAGGTGTCTTTCTATTTTAAAGTGATATTGTTCACAACACATATTAAGGTTATACTACTTGCGTTTTTCATGCTTCGATGGCTCGGAATTATTTTGGTCTAACATGTTTATACTCGTAAGTGAGGGAATAGTCTAGAGACTCTTCTAAGTTTTCCCAGCAATGCGTTGAATAATTGCTGAAGCATTAAAGAAAACTGTGAGAACTTCTTCAAAATGTCTTAAGGAGTTCCGAGCGTCATGGGAGAGTGAACACCCCCATAGACTTGTATAAAATTTTTTATAATATTTATATTCCTGTACGCATTATATACTATACATTATTCATATGTATGTTTATGTGAGTATGTAGAAATTAAGTTTACATAAAATCCGCCGCTCAAAAGAACAACATATTATTTACTAAAATGTTGCTTGTTTATCAGAATCAAACTTGGCTTAAGTTATACAAAATAAATATTAATTTCATGATTAAATAATTAAGAAATCTGTAGTCGAGTTTACCCGACTTCGAGAACCTCTTTGCCTATATACAGTTGAATCAGCTAGTTGTCCTGATCAGAAATATATATAATTTGTGGGGCCTCAGAAAAACGACAAATGGATGAAACCTAGCAAACAAATCTTATAGGCTGAAGGAAGCTTCTCTAACCCTCTCTAAAGTAATATATTGTGGATCTTCGAACGTAATACGAGTTTATGTTTGATTTTTGTATGTCCTCCCCTGACCGCCGCAAAAACACGAATATTAAGCACAATTTTCAACTGATCGAAATTCTATTTTTCACACATTTATTAGACCATTCTTTATCTACTTTGTGAATTTCGTAAAGATTGAATTAAAATCCCAGAAGTTATTATTAGTATTGCGCTATTGTCCACGGGGTGACGAAGAATAAAAGGCACGCGGAACAGCTTACAGTGCGTATAGAACATTGTATACGTGTATATGTAGGCAAAGGGGGTACACCAGACTTCGGCTATCTGACTGGTTGTACACTAATAATGTTATACTTTTTGATATTTAGTTGCTAATACACTGGAAATTAATCTTAAGATCGCCAATTCTAGGGAGCTCAAAGAGTAACAATGCAATAATTCTATAGAGATTTGGGTATAAGATGTCATAATAAAATTTTTGGCAAAAGAATACGTGAGAAGTTTTATCATTGCTATTTTATTTAAATATATAAATATTTATATGGAATCTCGCTTGCATAACTCAGAAATTTTAAAGATTTTATAAATACGTAAAATGTAATTAAAAGGCAAGGGCAACAGTCAAGAAAATATCCTACGGATTTATATGCTTTCTTTTTATATAACATATATATTTCTATAACGTATATATAGGAATATAAAATTTTTAATAAATAAATATTCAATTCATACAAATTTTTTCCTTTCCAATATTCCAAATTGACATATTTTTTCAAAAAAACTTTTATGAAATATAGACAATTGTTAATATATCGTCAAACACAGATCAGAGAATAAAGCTATGCATGTTTACAGACCCTTAAATATACACAACCCTCTCCAGACTTTAATGCTTTTGTTATTCTTTTATTCTTTTAGTAGCCTTAAGAGTGCCAACTTGCTAAACCGGCACATCCAGTTCTGATCATCATGACATAAGGAATGGTAAATTGCATCTGCTTTTACATAAGCCAGAATGTTTTAAGAAATATACTCATGCAAAGCAATTATTTCTACCATCCTGCACATTCTGCACTCTTTAATATATATACATTGGTACTCATTTTTTCCATGTTTCATAAAATAGATTAATTTATAAATATATACATAACATTATGTATTATGATATAATATAATATTATAATTTATGAACGTGATAAGCCTGCAATACCTATTGATAAATTATTACTTCGTTAAAACACCAATCAATTTGCTGGCCCATGAGAAACTGACAATAAATGTTAATTTTTTATAAGATAATTTTGCTTAAAGTAAATTAATTTACAAGGTTTAATTGCATAATAGCTTATGTGAACTCTTAAATGAAATGAAAATAATGATATGATATTCATATTATCTTTACATTTATATAAATGCATCAGGTACAAAAAAATATCAATGAGTTCTGTCACCTTTAATATGGAGCTGTTATGCTGACACAAAATTAAATCACTTACGTGAAAATAGTTGAGAGGAAACAATTACGACAACTATAGAAATCCTATATTATTCCCGCAATCAGAAAATTATTTCTTAAGTAACTTTAATTATACTTTATACAAAAAATTTTTTGGACTCCCCACGTTTTAAAATGGTAGAGTTTATATTCACCAGACTTTCGTGTATTTTTTTTTAAATTTTAATGTAAATATATAATGGTGTTTTTATTATGTGGGCGAAAAATTAATTCAATAAGTTGAAAATTGTTCTTTATTATCGTGTTAAGTTTAAAATAGTCATCCTTATAAAACTTATATGTACTTCATCGAGTCTCACATAATTATTTTTCATGTTACATATTTTTGAATTTGCACATTTCCATTAGCTGCCTTTTTTTTTAAAAAGGCAAAAAAGGCTTAAAATGACAGGTATTTGGGATCGTTGAGGAACACATACATTATTATCCCCTTTGCCAAAAAAAGAGCAAAGCGGAGCTAATGGAAATTGCAAATACAAAAGTATGTAACAGGTAGAATTAATCACCGGAGACTACATAAAGTATATATATTATGAATCAGGAAGACAAGTCGAGTCGATCTAGCCTGTTTCTCAGAGACTATAAGAACTAGAGCAACCAAATTTTAAACCTTGATTTATTCTTTTCAAACGCTATACAAGTTTGTTTTACATTTTTCAATTTTCTCCCCTGGCCCCCGCAATACGAAATTGAATTTCTTTTTGGCACACTAATGTGCCACTCTCAGCTTATGTTGTAAGTCTGGGTAAGATTGATCAAAAAACTCGGAAGTTATACATCATTAAAAGTGCTGTTATGGAGCGTGGGGGGGTTAGATGGTGCGCGCAAAATAAGAGCTAGAGCAACCAAATTTAGAATCTAGATTCGTTATGTTCGTTCGCAGATTGTTTTAGATTTTCGAAATTCATCCCCTGACCACCGTAATTCGAAAAAATCAATTATAAGGCAAAATTTTCAATCGATCAAATTTCTTTTTGGTACACGTCATAAATTTTTGATCTACGTTGTGAAATGGTTTTCAGCAAATGTAATTTTATTTTTGGCAATGTTACATAATTTACTAAAGACATAATGTTACACAATGATTTTTATATTTCATTGTTTCTTTCAGTTGAGATACCGATATGGTTTATATCACGAAGTATCAGAAAATAATGGAACATTTGTACACCAATGCAATTGGATAAGGTTCCTAAGGATTGTCAGTTCATTTGACTCAAATGTTAATGTTATTTGTACTATGGTTAAAGGGGATCCACTGTATGAAGTTGTTAAGCCAATAAAAAAACATCAAGAGGTGGTTGCATATTATTTGCCAGAACGTCCGGAAGATAGTTTTTTTATGAATTTACGTTCAACGTTGTATAGACAAGCAATGGATTCTGTTATACAAGGTAATAAGAACTATGGCATACGTTTTATTTTATTTTACACGGCTTTTTTTTATTTTATTTTAGATACACCACTTGATTTATCACTTACATTAATATATAAAATTCCAAATCTACCACTTTCTCCGCCAACGAGCGAGGATGAACAAAAATCAATACTAAGCGATTCGTCTGGCTCCTTATTGTCCCTAAACGACAGCACAAATGAAAATTCAATTAATTCGATAACATCAATGAACGAAGTGAAAAAAAATATATATGAGAACATGACTACTTCTAGTAATTTTTATAAAAATAATATAAATATAAATACAAATACTAATACAAACACTAATACACATACAAATATAAAAACAAGTATAGAAAAAAATATAAAAACAAATGCAAATGCAAATACTCATATAAATACAAATACAAAAACTAATATGAATACGAATACTAAAACAAATACTAATATCAATGGAACAAATTATCAATATCAAGGATTAAAGAAACGCATTGGACGAAATGAGAGGTCGCTTTTACCTTGCGATGTGTGCAGAAAAGCCTTTGATCGACCAAGTTTACTGAAAAGACATATGAGAACACATACGGGTACTTTTATCTACATTTGTTACAATCTCTGTTATTTATATTTGTTTTTTTTTTTTAATCAGGTGAAAAGCCACACATTTGCTTGGTATGTGGTAAAGGATTTAGTACTTCCAGCTCTTTAAATACTCACAGGTGCACATTTTTTGTAAATTCAACATTTTTAATTCTTTCAATCAAACATATTTTTCTAATTATAGACGAATTCACTCTGGGGAGAAGCCACATGAATGCCAAGTGTGCGGAAAAAGGTTTACCGCAAGCAGTAATCTTTATTATCACAGAATGACCCACATAAAAGTAAGAATCAAAATTTTTTAATATTTTTAGCTCCTTAGTCTTTAAAAAAAGGGTATAAGGCAGCTAATGGAAATGTATCAAATCAAAAAGTACGTAAGAGATAGATATACTCATCTGAGACCCCATAACGTATATATATTCTTCCATTCTCGTGTTTTTTATTCAATCTTATCGAGATTTGAAAAGTATATCAAGAATGGACTAATTATTATTTGTGTGAAAAAGAAATTCAATTGTGGGGATTATAGGGTCTGAGAAACAGACGTTCATACGGACGGATGGACGGACAGACAGACGGACGGACGGACAGATGGACGGACGGACAGACGGACATGGCTAGATCGACTCGTCTTGTCGTCCTGATCAAGAATACATGTACTTTATGGAGTCTTAGATGATTATTTCATATTAACACACAATAAAAACTATATATTTTTGCTGTGTAAGACCATGTTCCAACACTGACATTTAAAATTGGTATCATTAAAATAATTTTAAAAAATTATTTTATACGACAAAAATAGTTTTGATTATTTATAAATGTGGAGCTTCATGTTAGGCTGGGTGGTTATTATCGCGAGTCTAATCCTTATTCTGTTCGAACATGGTAAATAATAATATAAGTTCTTGTTGAAGGTATGTTTGTTAAATTAGAATTATCAACCGGCTCGACTTCAGTTACAAATGTTGTTTTGAGAGTATAGTGAAAATGAACTGAATTAACAAATATTTTTATGTGAAAAAAATTCTAAGTAGGCAAGTCATATAGCTATTTCAAGTGCTGCCAAGTATTCTCATCAGTGACCTTTTACTTGAAAACAATTTTATAACAAACCTTTTTGTACCTGTTGTCAGCTGGGCTCGAGCCATGGTGTTCCTACTGACTAGGCGGAAGCCTAGCTCGGGGACCAGTTATCACCAAGTGACAAACATGAACAAATCTATCTGTGTAATGAATCCAGTTTTTAGCCCCTTTGCCTTTTTGTAAAAAAAGAGCAAAGCGGAGCTATTGGAAATGTGCAAAATCCAAAAGTATGTAACACATAGAAATAATCATCGGAGACCCCATAAAGTATATATATTCTGAATCAGGACGACAAGACGAGTTCATCTAGCCCTGTCCGTCTGTCTGTCTGTCCGTCTGTCCGTCTGTCCGTCTGACCGTCTGTCCGTCTGTATGAACGCCTGTTTCTCAGAGACTATAAGAGCTAGAGCAACCAAACTTTAAATCTAGATTCGTTATGTTCGTAGGTTATACGAGTTTGTTTTTGATTTTTGAATTTCCTCCCCTGATCCCCGCAAATCGAAAAAAAACGATTATTAAGCATAATTTTCAACCGATCAAATTTATTTTTGGTACACATCATAATTAGACCATTCTTGATCGATGTTGTAAGTCTGGGTAAGATTGATCAAAAATCTCGGAAGTTATAGATCATCAAAAGTGGCGTTATGGGCCCCGGGGGGTAATGTAGTGCGCGCAAAATAAGAGCTACAGCAACAAAATTTGGAACGTAGATTTCTTATGTTCGTACGCTATACAAGTTTGTTTTTGATTTTTGAATTTCCTCCCCTGACCCCCGCAAATCGAAAAAAACGATTATAAGGTACAATTTTTAACCGATAAGATTTATTTTTCACACACATATTAAGTAGATCATTCTTCATCTACGTTGTGAGTTTCGTTAAAATTGAAAAACACGGAAGTTATACAACAATAAGTACCGCGCTATAGAGCGTGGGGGGCTAAAAGGCGCGCGCAATGGCCAAGTACGTGCAGAACTGTGTGTATGTATGAGTACGTGTGTGTATGGCTGTATATGTAGGCAAAGGGGCTCTCGTAGTCGGGTACACTCGACTACAGACTTCTTACTTGTTGTACTTCTTTTTTCTGAATTTTTAATTTCACATCTTATTCTTAATTCCGTTTTTTAGCCCCTTTGGCTTTTTGTAAAAATTAAGCAAAGCGAAGCTATTGGAAATGTGCAAAATCGCAAAATATGTAACACATAGAAATAATCATCGGATACCCCATTAGGTATATATATTCTTGATTAATTACATAATTACATCTGGGTAAGATTGACATTAAAATTGGTGTTATGGGGCCCGTGGGGGTTTAGTAGTGCAACTAGCAATTTGGAATCTAGATTCGTTATGTTCGTATGCTATACGAGTTTGTTTTGTGTGCCAAAAAGAAATTTGATCGGTTGAAAATTGTGCTTAATAATCGTTTTTTTCCAATTGCGGGGGTCAGGCGAGGAAATTCAAAAATCAAAAACAAACACGTGTAACCTACGAACATAACGAATCTAGATTTAAAGTTTGGTTGCTCCTGCTCTTATAGTCTCTGAGAAACAGGCGTTCATACAGACGGATAGACAGACGGACGGACAGGGCTAGATCAACTCGTCTTGTTGTTCTAATCAAGAATATATATATTTAATGGGGTTTCCGATGATTATTTCTACCTGTTATATACTTTTTGACTTTGCACATTTCCAATAGCTCCGCTTTGCTTTTTTTTTACAAAAAGCCAAAGCGGCTAAAAATGAACACAACAATACAAATGTAGTTGTGAAATTATGAAAGAAATTATGTAGCTTTAAAAAAAAAACGAAATAAAGAATTAGATGTGAAATTAAAAATTCAAAAAAGAAAACTATCCATTACACACATAGATTTGTTCCTGTTTGTCACTTGGTGATAACTGGTCCCCGATCTAGGCTTCCGCCTAGTCAGTAGGAAGACCATGGCTCGAGCCTAGCAGACAACACGTTCAAAAAAGATTGTTATAAAAGTGTTTTCAAGTAAAAGGTCACTGATGAGAATGCTTGGCAGCATTTGAAATAGCTATATGACTTGCCTACTTAGAATTTTTTTCACATAAAAATATTTGTTAATTCAGTTCATTTTCACTATACTCTCAAAATACGACAAATACACCCAACATTTGTAACTGAACGTCGAGCCGGTTGATAATTCTAATGGTAAATAATATTGACTGCAAGAAAAAATATTTTTCTGTTAAAACAAAATGTTATATTTCGTTTTATGCTAAATTATAAACTGTTATTTAGGAAAAACCGCACAAGTGTAACTTATGCTCCAAATCTTTTCCAACCCCTGGAGACCTAAAGTCTCACAAGTATGTTCACAGTGGGTCGTGGCCCTTTAAATGCTCTATTTGTTTCCGCGGCTTTTCAAAGCAAACAAATTTAAAAAATCATTTGTTCCTACACAGTGGTAAGTATCTTAAGTATTAAAATGTATTCTATGAAACAGATTAAATTGGAAATCATTTACTTTGACTGTTTAGGAGACAAACCACACGGTTGTGAATTATGTAAAAAGAGATTTGCTTTAGCTTGCAATTTGAGGGCACATATGAAAACTCACGAAGGTAAGATCTCCAACTCTTTATATTATTTTACTTATATTTTAATTATATCAACATAATTCCTTTTAATGCAGCTCTGAACTCTATAGGTAAAATACACTTTAGCCCCTTTTACCTTTGAAATTTGTACAAAAACACAGCTTTGTAATAGGTAGAAATAGTCATAAGATCATAAGATAAACTATTTATATTCTATATCAGGAGAACTACCCGAGTCGATCTAGCCATATCCGCATACTGTACGTTAGTCTGACCGTCCGCCTGTCTGTATGAACAACTGTTCCCCCAAAACTTTAAGAAATAGAGCAAATTTGGAATCAAGGTTCCATATTTTCGTACACTATGCGAGTTTAAGACGATTATTAAGCACAATTTTCATAATAATAAGTAAGCCATACTTAGTTTACATTGTTAACTTCGTTAAGGTTGAATAAAAACATGGAAGTTATATAACACTAAGTATACCGTTATAAAGCGCGGGGGACTAAAAGTCGCGCGCAATATAAAATAGGGTTAATCAGACTATAATCTTCCTTTTTGTTTAAACCTAGGTTAATTGTAATTTAACGATGATATTAGAAATTATCATATTTTAAACATTTTAAGCGTCTTTGCCATAAAAAGAGCGAAGCGAATCTAATGTATGTAACAGGTTAAAATAATCATCGAATACTCCATAAAGTATATATATTCTGAATCAGGACAACAAGACAAGTCGATCTAGTTCTGTCCGACCGACCGTCTGTCCATCTGTCCGTCCGCTCGTCTGTCTGTCTGTTCGTCCGACCGACCGTCTGTCCGTCCGTCTATCTGTCTGTCTGTATGTCGGTTTGTCCGTCCGTCTGTGCGTCCGTCCGATCGTCCGTCTGTCTCTCTGTTCACCCGTCTGTCTGTGTTTCCGTAGCGCTGTCCACAAGCACAATTTTCAACCGATCAAATTTCATTTTGGCACACATAATAACTATTTAATTCTTGATCCACGTTGTCAATCTCGGTAAGATTGAACAATGAATACGAAAGTTATACAATATTAAGTATCGCGCTATAGAGCGCGGGGGCTAAAAGGCGCGTCCAACGTGTAAGTACGTGTACAACTGTGTGTATGCGTGTGTATGGCTGTGTATGTCGGCAAAGGGGCTCTCGTAGTCGGGTATACTTGACTACAGACTTCTTACTTGTTTTTATTATTTGTTTTAATTTTGTTCCTAGGCGATTTACGTGAAAACGAATGTATCAGATGTGGAAAGGCACTTACAGAGACAAAAAGCAATTCAGCAGGATCGAAAGTGTGTACGAAATGTCATGTATCATTTTATTCGCCCGATGAAGATGTAGATGAAATAGGAAAATGTGATTTTCAATCAGATCGAAGTATGTCTACCGAAGGAGACGAGGAATATGAATCTTCAAATGGTGCAACGGAATACAGTGACAAATAGGATTTTACATTAAGTTATGTATATACTCTCGATTACAGAGCCATGGTTTAAAGATAAAATAAAAAAAAATTAACGATAACTTTGTCTGATACCTAGTTACATAAAATAAATGTAGTTTAAGTATTTTTAAAGCTATAAATAAAATAGACAATCACCAAAAATTTGTGTGACTATAAGAAAATAAGAATGAACGCTTCAAACATAATAATAGAAAATGAATTGTATTTATAAAAAATCGTAAATAATTACGATTTAAGTTAAAATAAATCATTAATGTTTATATCTAAAATCTTATGTTGTTATAATATTGTAATTATAGTCTGTACAGCTGGTTTCGATCAGCTTTTAAGCCCGTTTGCCTTTTGAAAATAGGAAAAAGGGAGCTAATGGAAATGTGCAAAATGGAAAAGTATGTAACAGGCAGAAATAATCATCGGAGACCCCAGAAAGTATATACATTCATAATCAGGACGACAAGACGAGTCGATCTAGTTCTGTCCGTCTGTCTGTCCGTCCGTCCAACCGTCTGTCAGTCCATCCATACGTCTGTCCGTCCGTCCATCCGCCTGACCGTCCATCTGTCCGCCCGTCCGTATGAACGCCTGTTTCTCAGTGACTTTAAGAGCTAGAGCAACCAAATTTTCAACCTAGATTTTGTTTTAGATTTTTGAATTTCCTCCCCAGACCCCTCAATTCGAAGAAAACGATTATTAAGCACAATTTGCAACCCATTGAGTTTCTTTTTGGCATACATAATATATAGGCGATTCTTGATCCATGTTGTGAATCTGGGTAAGATTTTCAACCGAATTTCTACGTTGTGAATTTCGCTAAGATTGAACAATAACCGTGGAAGAACATTAAGTATCGCGATATAGAGCGAGTTTGTCTAAAAGGCGCGCGTAATGTGTGTGTATGGCTGTAAATGTAGGCAAAGGGGCTGTCGTAGTCGGGTACACTCGACTACAGCAGGAGAACTATTGCTTGACATGCGGAAGTCGGCAGATGACTCCACTGCCAAACTGCAGCGGGCCGCACAGGAGGCTCTCGGGGATCGAGCTATAGTTAAGACCATTACGGAAAAGGTACTCGTAGAAATACGAGACATTCCGGAATGGACGGAAGCCGATGAGGTACTGAAAGAGGTATTCAAGCTCATAGATAATGATCTACCAGCCGAAGATTTTCCGAAGCCGCGAAAAGGCTACAGGGGGACTCAAATAGCCACCCTAACCATTCACAAGGAATTGGCAAACACGCTTTTCACTGCGTGCAATTAGGCTGTGCAGTCTGCAGGATACGCAGCAAAGTAGAGCCTAGGCGGTACTATATATGCTATATATGAACATGACCTCAGAGTGTCCATATCCCAAGCTCAGATAGAGCCCAGCACGGACCCGGACTGATATGCCGATAACGTTGCCGTTGCGCTAGCTAATGCATGTGACGCATCTATGCCAAGGAGACACACTGGTAACACGAAACGAAAACCAATCTATTGGTGGAATCAGGATATAGCGGCGGCCAGGACAGAGTGTATCAGAGCGTGGAGACTGGTGAAACGCTCCCGCGGCCGACCTAGTTTTGATCTCTACTTAGAAGCATTTCGCAACAGGAGACGCACACTCGCGGAAACAATAAGAAATAGCAAGAACCGGAGCTGGAAAGAACTATGCAATGAGGCTGAATTGCAACCATTTGGATCGGCCTACAAAATAGTCATGAAAAGACTATGTAGACGCCCGATGCCAGTCGATCCTGTCCAGTTAAACTCGATAGTGGAGGCGCTATTTCCGAGGCAACCACCAGTCACTTATCCAACAAACACTGCCGAGGGTATAGTGACATATACAGACGTGATGGAAATCACGGAAGCAGCAATGCGGATCCGAAACGGGAAAGCTCCAGAACCCGATGGACTGCCATCCCAAGCCGTAAAAACCTTTGTTATCATGAAGACAGCAGTGCTCGCTCAGAAAGTAATTGGCTAGTGATTAGCCACACTTGTGCGGTATTCATCAAGTCGCTGCATCGCGCTGAAAGACAGCGTAACCTAAACTTCAGTCTCTAGACGAGTTCTAGACGAGGCTTTCATGCCATCTCCCCCTCTTGAAGTCATACCTATCGGTTCAGTACCTCGGGAGAGAACGGGGACTACGGTTAGGTTTAAGAGGGTGTACGTCCCACACTCCGTCTTTAAAGGCTTTCGCCCCTATAAAAAAAAAACAAGTAAGAGATCCGAAGTCGACTGTACCCGACTATGAGAGCCCTACATATACAGCTATGCACTCACATACACACAGTTCTGCACGTACTTAGCCATTGCGCGCGCCTTTTAGACCCCCAGCTCCTATTTTGTGCTCACTACTATACCCTCCTCCGGGCCCCATAACACCACATTTAATGGTCTATAACTTTCGATCAATCTTTCCCAGACTTACAACATAGATCAAGAATGGTCTAATTATGAAGTGCGCCGAAAAGAAATTCAATCGGTTGAAAATTGTGCGTAAATATTATTTTTTTCAAATTGCGGGGGTCAAGGGATGAAATTGAAAAATCAAAAACAACCTCGTATAGCGTACGAAAATAATAAATCTAGGTTTAAAATTTCATTGCTCTAGCTCTTATAGTCTCTGAGAAACAGGCGTTCATACGGACGGACGGACATACGGACGGACGGACGGTCGGACGGACGGACGGACAGACAAGTAAGACGGACAGGGCTAGATCGATTCAGCTAGTCGTCCTGATCAAGAATATATATACTTTATGGGGTCTCCGATGATTATTTCTATGTGTTACAAACTTTTGGATTTTGCACATTTCCAATAGCTCCGCTTTGCTTCTCTTTTACAAAAGGCAAAAGGGCTAACAAGGAAGAAATCTGTAGTCAAGTGTACCCGAATACGAGAGCCCCTTTGCCCACATATCCAGCCGTAAACACATGAGCTCATATATACACACAGTTCTGCACTTACTTAGCCATTGCGCGCGCCTTTTAGCCCCACACGATCTATAGCGCGAAGGTTAATGTTGTATAACTTCCGTATTTATTTTTTAATCTTAACAAAATTCACAATTTAGATCAGGAATAGTGTAATTATTATGTTTGCGAAAAATAAATTTGATCGGTTGAAAATTGTGCTTAATAATCGATTTATTCGACTTGCGTGCGGTGCTTAATGTTGTATAACTTCCGTGTTTATTGTTTAATCTTAACGAAACTCACAATGTAGATCAGGAATGGTCTTATTAGTATGTTAAAACATTTAATCCGTTAAAATTGCGGCTTATAATCAATTTTTTCGAATTGCGGGCGTCAGGAGAGGAAATTCGAAAATCTAAAACAAACTCGTATAGCGTACAAGCATACCGATTCTACATTCTAAATTTGGTTGCTCCAGCTCTTATTTTGCGTGCACCACTTAACCCCCCCACCGGCTACATAGCACCACTTTTAAAGATGTAAAACTTACGAGTTTTTTGATCAATCCTACCCAGATTTATAACATACATTAAGAATGGTCTAATTATGATGTGTGCCAAAAATAAATTCAATTGGTTGCAAATTGTCAGGGGAGGATATTGAAATATCTAAAACAAACTCGTATAGCGTACGAACATACCGAATCTAGATTCAAAATTTGGTTGCTTTAGCTCTTATTTTGCGCGCACCACTTTACCCCCCCGCGACCATACCACAACTTTTAATGGTGTATAACTTCCGAGATTTTTGAGCATTTTTACCCAAATTCACAACATAGATCAGGAATAGTCTAATTATATTATGCGAGCCAAAAAGAAATTGAGTCCGCGCGGGGGCTAAAAGGCGCAATGGCTAGGTACATGTACAACAGTGTGTAAGTTTTTTTGTTTTAACTGGAGCGCCAGTTGGGATTAGAATCTAGAGAGATGTCAGCCCGTGCCAACAACATGCACGGCTCGCAAGAAAACATATAAAACATACATTATTATTATACGCATACGTACTAAACTCACTCCTCGCCACACACCACTTTCTCCGCGGGATCACCGTAAAGTATTACTTCGCGGGGAAGAGCTGCCCAAATTAGGCACTCTCCGCCACACGTCGCTCCTTTTCGCATCGTCTCAGATCACTCTGGATACAAGTTATGAGCTGGTTGATGTTCACCCACTGCTCATTGCTTTCCATCATGAATGCTATCAGTCCCTCAACTGTTGGCAGATCTCCTCTTTTATCATCGTATCTGGTGCAATGATGCAACACATGCTCTGGGTCTTCTGTACTCGTCGGATTGGTTGGGCAATCGGGGATATTTTTGCAGATACTTCCTATAGCCGCCATGGCCTGTCAGGAATTGAGTCAGGTGGAAGTTGACTTCACCCAATCGTCGTCCAAGCCAGATATCAATGCAAGGTATCAGCCGAAATGTCCATCGTCCTTTGGTTCCTGCTTCCCACCTCGGTTGCTATGTAGCCACAGAGTTTTGTCTCTCCATCCTCCGAATAGTCTCTACAGCTATACGTGTTCCGGGTTTTGGTCCACCAATGTTTGGAAGCATCCTTAAGAAATGCCCCTGCAGTTTCAACGCCTTCATATTAACGTACTTTATGTATGGATGGAAGCTAAGTCTGTAGTCTAGCATGACACCAAGATACTTGATAAACGGTTTCGACCTTATTGTTGCTTCACCAACCTTAACGTTGATGAACTCAATTCATTTTCTGCTCGTTATGAAGACAGTTTCCGTTTTGTGGCCTGCCAGATCCAGTCCATCATGATATGATTTCAATGGATGCAGTTGCACCAGCTTCCACTTCTCCTATCTCCTTTGCCACTATCACCAGTGCAAGGTCATATGCGAACCCAATAAGTGTGCACCCCAAGGGTAGCTGGATTCTGAGGACCTCGTCGTACATAATATTCCACAGAAATGGTCCTAGAACCCATACCTGTGGAACACCAGCTGTCACCGTAAACCGTTTTTGACCCTTATCGGTCTCGTACTTCAGCACTCTGTCAGAGAGGTAGCTCGTCATGATTCTTAGCAGGTAACTGGGTATACCAGTTCTAAGAAAAGCATATTTAATGCTCGCCCATCTCGACGAGTTAAATGCATTTCGTATATCAAGAGTCACAACAGCACATTACTCTTTGGATCCTCCTCGCCACCGCACACCATCGATTGCATTACTGGCGATATTGACAACTGTCATAAAGAGCGCTCCTAAGAATTGGGCAGCGTACACTTCCTGGAATGTGTTTCCAGTCCTTGCACTTGTCCTTGCAAAACATGCATTGGGGGTCTTCGTTGCAATCCTTCGCCAGGTGTACCGCCTTCCCGCACTTTCTGCACAAGTTGGACCTATCAACTTCACCTTTGCAGTGTTTCCAAGCACCGGAAACATTTTGTGATGCTTACTCATTCCCGGAGCCGACACCCTTATAGTGACAGTTTGGCTTTTGCCATACGCCTTTCGCAAGGTGATGTTCTCTGCAGCAACATGGGTCAGTTTCACCTGAAACTCTACAACATCATCTGTTGTGGTGATCTCATCCAAATCATTGCACTCTATAGTTACGCGGTGGCTTAGCGATCGCACAACAGGTTGATCACCCAAGGTCTCGTCTACAAGGGTCCAGATTTATTCAGCTGCCGCAAGAGTTTGCTTTCCTGGGTTCTCCATATTTTAGAAACGGCATATCCCAGTGCTTTGAGTTTTCGTTCTGTGCTCACCTACAGAGAATGGCAGAGTACCTGAGTTCGGCCTTTGCTGCTATAACAATCGCATCAGATCTTGGCTTTTCGTTATACACCTTCGCCTTCGTCGGCTTCTGTTTTATCGTCGTTTGCCAGTTCGACTCCTTGCCCTCGTTTCGCGTCTGAGTTTCCACGTCGACAGAAGAGTTTGCTACTTTCACTAGTTTGCTCCTTTGTCTGCGCCGCTAAATCGGCTTTTTTCCGATTAGTGCGTGGCGTAGGAACCTCAATGGGTTGCTTCCTCTTCGACTCGACTATTGTTCGGAACAGTGGTGAAGTTTGAGACGACTGGTTCGCACAGATCACCTTCTGTGTTCTTGCAGTGTTGTCATGTATCTAGATGGCTAACAGCCCATATAATACTTTAGCCTGCTCGACGGCATCACGCATTTCTTCGTTGATATTTTTGTCCATCATCGCGTCCACCTGATAACGAATTTGCCGACCGAGGTCAGCAAAAGCCATGTTATTCGACGTATCCTCTACAGCCCTCGACACTGGGACCTTGCTTTTAGCAAATGGGCTCTCCGTATAATTTAGTTGTGGGGTTTCGTTATTAGTCGTTTTGGTGGGTCCCAACTCTTAAGCCGTTATCCATGATCGTTGTGCAGTCGCGCATAAAATCCCATGGTTATTTTTGCAAGCAGGGAGGCCATGCAAGGGCTGACTCACGATTTTATGAATACGTGAATTAGTTGGGAGAAACTTAACCGAGCCTGCGCAGCTAACTTAATGGCGACGATACAAGGAACGTGCTTTAGAGATTTGCCGGACGCGGTATCATCATTAGCTCACCAGCCATTTCAGCCAGATTTCACTCTGCTTACTAAGATGCTGGAATACTGATAACCATCAGCCCAGGGGTCTTCTAGTACAATAAAAGGGGGTTGCCAAGGGTCATATTTAGGGTCTTGCGGGTCTTTAGTCTATTCGCCTTCACGCATTGGTTAGTCGTATCACCGAGTATTACGACTGTCTAGGGGATACCTAGCATCTTGTCGGAAGTTATGAAGTGCCAGAGGAGCCATATATATCCAAGTTCATGGTAACAAGGGTAATATCGCCCACCAGAGACAAGTCTTCCAGTAGCTCTTCAGCTCTCTTAGCAGGAACTTCCCTTTGACATATTAGTCGCTATTTACGACAAGCAATGCCGGCTGTGGTAGTATTCTGCAACCGCTCACCACACGGTGAAACTGTGTGTTTGTATAAGTATGTGTGTGTATGACTGTATATGTAGGCAAAGGGGCTCACGAAGTCGGGAATACTCGACTACAGATTTCTTACTAGTTTTTAGCCCCATTGGCGGAACTAATGGAAATGTGCAAAATCCAAAAGTATGTAACAGGTAGAAACAATCTTGGAGACCCCATAAAGTATATACTCATACATACACACAGTTCTGCACGTACTTAGCTATTGCGCGCGCCTTTTAGCCCCTCGCGCTCTACATCACGGTACTTAATGTTGTATAACTTTTGTTTTTATTGTTTAATCTTAACAAAATTTGCAACGTAGATCAGGAACAATGTTTTTAATATGGGTGCCAAAAAGAATTTTGATCGGTTAAAAATTGTTCCTTATAATAGATTTTTTTGCATTGCGGGGGTCAGGGGAGGAAATTTAAAAATCAAAAACAAACTTGTGTAACCTACGAACATAACAAATGTTGATTTTAAATTTGGTTGCTCTAGCTCCTACAATCTGTGAGAAACAGGCGTTTATACAGACGGACAGAGGGTCAGACGGATAGACGGACAGACGGACAGACAGACAGACGGACAGGGCTAGATGAACTCGTCTTGTCGTCCTGATTCAGAATATATATACTTTATGGGGTTTCTGATGATTATTTCTATGTGTTAAATACTTTTGGATTTTGCACATTTCCTTTACCTCTGTTGAGTTTCTTTTTTTGGCCAAAGAATTTAAGTATACATAACATAAACCATGAAAGCAAAAATACAATTTAGCCGTGAAAGTAATGAAAAAATTAGCGCTATCTTGTCGTATGTTACTCCAGCACACTTGCCTCGTACAGAAGTTTCATGATGCAAAACTCTGTATTTTACAGCATACAAAAATTGTACGTGGGTGTCAGCCATGTTGGTTTAATACTCGCCATTTGCAGCAAATTAATAAATAAAATAAAATTTACATCGAAATTACAAGCCAACAGTGTACAATAAATTCCTGAAATATGCGATGTTTATTCACATAAAGGTTACTTAATCTGCCTTGAAAAATATGGGCTCTTATAACTCATTCTTACAACTACTGTATCTTATTGCTAATTATGCGATGCACAAACAATGTGGAGTAAACTATAAACTTGTGTTTTAATGAACTGTATTTTGTATGTGTATTAATGTAAAGTAAGAATTAATTTCAAAGACAATTTTTACTTAAGTACCCAAATGTATATTGGTATGTAGACATAGACGTCTACACATTCACATCGTCGTATATATATATATACGATATGTGTGTGTACATAAAATTTATACGCTGTTATACATGTTTGTATGTATATACATATGTTTGCATTTATGCAAGTTATAAATGTCAAGCTGTAGCTGCATTATTATAGACATAAACAAGAATGCATTTACAATTTTCCTACTTATGCGAAATAAATTTTTTGTTTAATTTTCCGTCAGTCAAATACAATATACCAATCTACTCTTTATTTTTTTGTAGAAAATAGATTCGTAACTTGGAGGTACTCACATATGTGTTATATACGGTAACTATCTGAAAAAGCAAAAATATTTTTTTTTCAATAATGGGGGACCGTGACATCCCAAGTGTACCCGTCACAACATTAGCTGGCCTTACAAGTACATCTGATTGTAAGTATGCAAGGTATCAGAATTTTGTTTTAATTATAAATTTATTTTATATTTTTTTACAATAGTGCTTAGCGAATTGCCTGTATCAGATTCCCTTTATGGTACCGGTATATTAAACAAATCGCTATTGTTTCATTCGTTAGTGGCCAATGAGTCGAACAACCTTTTATCTGTGCGTGATGAAAATCTCGTAAGACAGTTGGTAAACGCTATTGAGCAGACAAACTCGGACAATATGTAAGTTTATCTTCAAGCTTTAATTTTGATTAAACATATAAATTCTTTAATTATCTTTAGAGAGCTGAAACCTCAATATACTGTACCACAACATGGAGCTAACATAAGTACCTATCCTGAACTACTACAGGGTATTTACAACTATCGTCCAACTGTATTTAACACTCCCAGAAGAACTGGTAAACACTTTAGACAGTCTTTTTGTTTTTAAACCACACTGACCTTTGTATTTTCTAGTAATAAATGAACACTCGTCCCAACAAGTTCAGATGGAAAATTCGACTTTTGAACGTCCTCCGAATTTGCTGCCAGCTGGGAATGTAAATCACATTTGTCATACGGCTTATAATTTTGATATTGAGCAGCCTCAACATCCGCATACAAAAGATTACATAAATCAAACAATGAGGTGGGAATTAAAAAATTTTAACTTTATGACACATGCAAGTCTTATTTCGGCTAAAATACCTTGTGCGCCAATTATCCTGTTGTATTATTTAAAAGAAATCCAAAGCTTAAACAGACCTGTCTCTTTCAGAGGCTTTAAAAAAAATGCAAATCATAAGTTCCTTTATTTTAAATATTCAATTTATTTCTGCTTCTTATGTATTAAAGCATCGGTGTTGAAAGTCTTATGTCTGCATCGCGTGAGACAAGTGCAACTGTACATCAAAACGAATCGATCAACAAATTCGTTCAACGAACTACCGTGTTAGCATTAGGAAATAATCAACCGACTTTTCAGGCAACAGAGCAACATGAGCCGTCTGTGATTAATCAACACGAAGCAAATCAAACACAAGAATACTATAAGTATCCAAATAAACATTTAATTGACTTACCAAAATACGATGCAAACACAAGATTACCGGTCAGCCATCATCAATTCGAGCAAACTCAAACACAACCAACCGTATTTCAGCAGGATACATTTCAATCCCAAACTCCAACAACTACTACATCGGCTGTTCAAGGAAAATTTCAAAATGTATTGAATTTGCAAAGACAACAAATTGTCGATGGAACAGCGGGTGTACAGCATCAAGAAGTACCAATACAAAATCATCAATACCCAGATCCCCAAGCTATTGCCTTAAATCGAGAACAGCTTAGTGCAGCCGTTCCAACCTCATTGGCGAGTAGCCATAGTAGTACGTTTGGCCAAGAACTTAATCAATGTATGATACCGATATCAACTGCTACCTCAGCATCCACATCTTCAAGTGGCAAGTCCCAGGTTCGGGTATGTATAAATCGTCTTAACGTCGAGGATGCTTACCTTATGCAACAGAGTATTAAAAAGTTTGTACAAAAGTCACCAGAACTGGCTAGAAATATGGGGTTACTGCAAGAATCAACTAACAAACAGAACACTGAAAAATATATGCCACTAACCGCTGAATTTAATTCCATTGGAGTCTCGGGTGTTTCCGTAAATGATGCTACAAAATCACAATCTTCTGCATCAGTTGACATGTTTACAGTCATCAAAGCCGATGAAAAACGTGCAGGAAGCAAAAGAAAATTAGCTGTTTCACTTGGTGATATTCCTCCAGAGCAAATATGTAAGTACATAAATTAAATCTTGTCTCAAACTTTTAAACTGTTTTTTAAAAAACATTAGTCACTAAGCCTAAATTACGTCGTGTCGAACGTATAATGGCTTTACCAACACCAAAAGGTACAAAAGAAGAAGTAACCCGTTCTCAAACGTACCAACAGTTTATGAAAAACATGGAACACATAATTGAAATGTTGGACGATACTGAATCGCCAAATTTTGATTTAGGTAATATCCATATCCAAATCTTTGTGGGAAAAATTTTTTGTTTATGCGGAAATGTTTACTAATTCACAGAAGACGTCGATGAAAACATTGAGTGTATATCACCAAAACTTCTTAATACGATGAGTGATGATGTCGCTAAATTAAAAGCAAAACAAGCATTGGACTCGATACCTAAAAACAAGCTTACTCTCCTAATTAATTACGCCATGCGAAATGTTTATTTGGCCAGAAACTATTCCGCTGGGCCGGTATGTTTATTCAATTCTTTTTTATAAAGTTTTAGAAAAATTTTACTTTCATAACACTTTATACAACAGGAAGACGATGATGATATTGTAGATGACGAAGTTATAGAAAAAATTTTAAATGCAATGGATGCTTGTCTACTTATATGCAACATTTACTCGACAGTTAGCGACTTAAAGTTTTTGCAGGAGGATAATATTTCACACATTATTAAATTTGCCCAATTCCAAATGCGTGAAACAATATTTCCATTACATGATCCCGTCTATACAGTAAAAAGTGTAAAGAAATCAAGTCAGAGAAAAAAGACAAAATCTCACCAAAGTCATCACCGAAGCCTGCAAATATTTTATTCCAAAGTTGTAGAGCTCTTAAAGGTATTCGTGGCGCTCTTTGACAAATGCATTTTTGTCGATACCATAGTATTACCATTGTCAACGCTAGCTATAGAGCCCTTCTTTGTCGACAATATTGAAACACTGCAATTTGTTTGCTTAGAATTGGTAACAACGGTAAGTATTAGGTTTTTGGAGCTTACCATTGTTAGCCCTTTTGCCTTAAAAAAAAGCCATAAAGGGAGCTAATGGAAATGTGCAAAATCAAAAAGTATGCAACAGGTAGAAATAATCATCGGAAACCCCATAAAGCATATATATTCTTGATCATAAGGACTAGCCGTCCGTCTGTATAAACGCCTCTTTCTCCAAGACTATAGCAGCTAGAACAACCAAATTTGGACTCTAGAATCGTTATTTTCGTACGTTAAACGAGTTGATTTTTTTAATTTCCTTCTCTAATCCTCGCAGTACAAAAAACATGCTTGTTAAGCACAATTTTAAGCCGATCGAATTTCTTTTTGACACACATAATATTTAGACCACTTTGATCTACGTTGTGAGTTTGAACAAAAAACATGGAAGTTATACAACATTAAGAATCGCGCTAATGAGCGCAGGGGCTAAAAGGCGCGCGCAATGGCTTAAAGTGCGTGTAGAGCTATGTATATGTAAGCAAAGGGGTTCTCGTAGTCGGGTATACTCGACTACACATTTTTTACTAGTTTTTAATTTTAAAATGAGGATAAAAAAAATATATTTGTCTTTTATATATCTTATTTTAGATTTTTCGAAAGGAAAAATATGATAAAATACGTAATAGTATTTTAAGCGATATTTTATCCTCGATTGATCGTTTGCCATCATCGAAAAAGAATCTTCGGCCATATAAGCTTACAAACAATGGAGGAAATATTCAAATGGTTACTGCACTGGTCTTGCAGTTAATTCAATGTGCAACAATATTAACGGATTCTCTTTGTGACAACTCTAAAAGTTTAAACAAACCAATTCAAGATTTCAACGACGAACTACCTAGTGGTGCAAGTCAAATTGTAAAGCCTAACCAAGACCTACTGGTGCTTAAGAAATATGATGTCGCTGTTAGTATTGGTGGAAACTTTTTAACAACTTTTTTAAACAAGTGCAAGTCTCGATCCAACGAAACGGATTTTCGACCGCTCTTTGAAAACTTTGTTCACGATCTGTTAGCTACTGTTAACAAGCCTGAATGGCCAGCCTCAGAACTGCTGCTTTCATTGCTTGGAACGATGTTGGTTCGGTACGTGTCGGATAAGTCAATAGAACAGAGTATTCGCCTAGTCTCTTTGGATTACCTAGGCATTGTAGCAGCACGTCTGCGAAAAGACACTGTAGAGTCTCGATGCAAAGTTAATATCATTGATTCTATGATTAAGTCAATTAAAGCCGAGCAAGAAAAGGAAGGCGACTTACCAATTACCAATGTATGTATTGTTTACAATTAGTTTTTTAAATTGTTGTAATTAATAGATTTATTGTCAAACATATTGAATAATTTAAAGGCTAAGATCGAAGTTCACCCAGAGGAACAACGTATCGAATTTCTCCAAAAGATTCTTCTAGATTTTCTTGCTGTGAATGCACAAGAAGAAAACTTAATATGGGACTATGCTCGTCATTTTTATTTAGCTCAATGGTATCGAGATATAATCTATCAGCGACGACGAATAAAGGAGGGTGAAAAGGGGTTTGCTTCAAAGAAACCCAAATCTCGTTTAAAACAAAGATCTGGTCAGTTTTTTCAACAAATAATTAAGAAATTAATTTGGATTTTATGTTATAATAAAATATTCTTTACATTTAAAAGCAGACTATTCCGACACATCTGATTCCGGATCCTGTGATGAAAATTATCCTGAGGATTCCAATAAAAATGGAAATCGTTCCGTCGATATTGTAGACTACGAACTAAATCTGGAAATTTTTAACGTTCTGGAAGAGCGAAAGCTTTACTTGATCAGCAAAATAAAACCACATAATGCAATAGGGGAACACAACCATTCATCACATCAACACATAAAGACTTATATAGATTATAACAACGCACAATTAATAGCACAATACTTGGCTACCAAAAGACCTTTTAGCCAATCGTTTGACGGCTGTTTAAAAAAGATTATATTGGTCGTTAAGTAAGTAGACTTATTTGTTTTTTTTTTTTTTAATTCAGCAATGCTTATAAAGCTAATTTATTTTTAGTGAACCATCAATTGCTGTAAGAACGCGAGCTATGAAATGTTTAGCAAATATAGTTGAGGTCGATCCACTGGTCCTAAAACGAAAGGACATGCAAATGGGTGTAAACCAAAAATTTTTAGATACAGCAATATCCGTACGTGAAGCAGCTGTCGATTTGGTTGGAAAATTTGTCCTAAGTAATCAAGAATTGATTGATCAGTACTACGACATGCTATCGACTCGAATTTTGGTAATACGTTAGCAAAAAAATCAATTTTCTATAAATTAATATAAAATATTTATGCAGGATACTGGAGTTTCAGTTAGGAAACGAGTAATTAAAATCTTGCGTGACATTTGCATTGAATACCCAGATTTTGATAAGATACCTGAAATTTGCGTGAAAATGATACGTCGAGTAAACGACGAAGAAGGAATTCAAAAACTCGTTACGGAAGTGTTCATGAAAATGTGGTTCACACCGTGTATAAAAAATGACAAGGTTTGTTAATTTTTTTTTTATTTTTTTAAGTTAATTTTAATTGGTACATACTTTTACGTATAGCATGGCATTCAAAGAAAAATAAATCAGATTATCGATGTGGTTAATACAGCTCACGATACGGGTACAACATGGCTAGAGGGTCTTTTAATGAGCGTAAGTATAATGTTAATGTTAGTTATCAGATAACTATATACCTTATACTATTTAGATATTTAAACCAAAAGAAAATATGATGAAACTGGATGGAAGCGCCCAAGAGCCGGTTAAAAAGAATACAGAACCACCACAAGAGATTGTGTTGGCATGTCAACAGTTAGCTGATGGACTTGTAGACCGACTAATTGAATTGGAAGACACCGATAATGCACGTATGCTTGGGTGTATAACAACACTTCATTTGCTGGCCAAAGTTCGGCCTCAACTGTTAATACGGCACGCAATCACAATCGAACCGTACTTGAACATCAAATGTCATTCAGCGTCTGCCGCAAAATTTATTTGTGCTGTAGCCGATATTCTTGAAAAGGTTGTGCCACTTGTAAATAACGCAAGTGAATCCTTCTTAGCATCATTGGAAGAACATTTGATGTTATTAGTTGTGTCACGCAATCAAGCGGAAGTTACAAGCTGTGTTTCCTGTTTGGGAGCACTTGTCAATAAAATAACGAAAAACTATAAACTTATCCGCGACTGTTTCCAAAAGTACGTATTATACTCCTTATACGATAAAAATTATAATATAACACAAACATTTTGTAAACTATCCATGTCTATTTAAAGGTTTTACCGGGTTCTCGACCTATCTCGGAATCAGGTCGTTCAAAACGCTTTCAACATAGACAATATTTATACACCAAGTTTTCGAAGAAGCCTTTTTACGATTGGAATTCTTATGCGTTATTTTGATTTTAAATCTCCAATTGCTTTAGGTAATAAATAAATATATATATATATATATATATATATATACAATATACGTATATATCTAATGTATTTTAAAATTTAGGTGAATCAAATACAGGACTTCCCGCTTCAATATGCGACAATGTTTTTGAGTGTTTGATGTTCTTTTGTTGTTGCACAAATCAAGAAATTCGAAAGCAAGCACTTGTGTCACTTGGTTCCTTCTGTGTTATGAACGATGATTATTTGACTCGATCGGAGTTAAAACAATTTTACTGTGATTTATTACGCTCGTCCACAAATGATGGTGGAATAAAAATAATCTGTATGCGTAACATATGGGTTTATTTGACTGAATCCGAGATGTTTATGCACAACAAAGAAAAAGAGTGTTAGTATAAAAAATTTTAAAAATATCAAACATATACCTGAAACAGACATATGTATATATATATATTATTTATTTGTTATATATTTATTTATTTGTTATATATTTATTTATTTTTTAATTTAGGGGAAAAACAATCTAAACACGAAGATCTTAAAGAAATGAATGATGTTTCATCTGGTATGGCGAGTCGTATTATTCAGCTTTACTTGGAAGAAATTCTCGATTGTTTTCTTAATCGAGATGACACAGTACGACTGTGGGCAGTTAAAGTTGTACAAATTGTGCTGCGACAAGGATTGGTACATCCGGTTAGAATGGTACCTTATTTAATATGTTTAAGCACTGATAGCAAAGTAGAGGTATTGACCAATTAAATTTCTGTACATAATAGAACCAACATAAATTCCGTTTTACAGTCTGCACATAGGGCGGATGCATTGCTAAAAGATATTGATAAAACATATTCTGGGTTTGTAAACATGAAAGTTCAATTTGGTCTTCAGCTTTGTTTTAAGCTTCAGGAAATATTGCAAGTAAATAACAAGGCGAAGAATGAAATTATTCGAGGCTATGCGTAAGATAATTTATTACATTTTTTTTTTTTTTGAAAATCTAAGTTCTGGTTTATTAAAATTATTATTGCTTACAGGAAACGTGGACCAGATCAAGTAACAACAGCTTTAAACGACTTTTTATATACTTTACTACGAACCACTAAACCACAAAGACGCGCGTTAGTTCAAACTGTAACAAAACAGTTTGATGATCAAAAAACGTCGTTACAGCAGATGTTATATATTGCTGACAACCTTGCATACTTTCCATATGTGGTTCAAGATGAGCCACTATATCTAATACATCAAATTGATTTACTAATATCGATGGCTGGTACACATCTGTTAACAACTTTCAAAGAGCATCTTAATCCAAGTGATAAAGGTGGAGATATTCTTGAGGATGATGATGATGAGGAGGACCCGCACGTTCTATTTAATCGTCTGCCAGAAAATATGACCGAAATAAAGCAATGTATTACTTCTGCGCAAGCGTGTATGCTACTTTTAGTACTAAAAGAGCATTTGAAGGAAATGTATGGACTAACAGATGGAAAAATATCGCGATATTCACCGTCTGAACAAAAATTGTATGAAAAGGCCGTCACACGTAAAAACGTTTCAGACTTTAATCCAAGAACAACAATTGAAGTCATTAAGGCACAACACACCCAAAATTACACAGATTCTGAATGTTTTTCAAGGTCTCTCAGTAATGACGAAAAACTAGATCTTGTCGTTAAATATTTGGATGTTAGTATATAATTAAATTTTTACAATTGGCTTGCATCATTGTGATTTGTAAATATATATTTAAATTTTAGTTCAAACAGTTGATGCTCAAATTGGATCCTGAGGATGCAGACTCTGATGCAGATGAGTCTCGAGAAAAAGCTAAATTAAATAACTCTGGAATAATGGATGAATCAACTCGAACAAGTCAAATTCTTAATGACAAATCTTTTATAGTTTCCACTCCAAATCCCAACAATATCAGCATTCAATCATCAACAACTTTATCGACTGTAAGTTTATTTAATACGTCAGATTGTCATTCAAATTTAATTAATTAAATTTGTTATAAATGTAGGATAACACAGGCGCGGGTACACCGACGTCCCGTAACGCTAAATCAGCCGTTTCTCCCGCAAAATTACTTCCCCGAAAACCGAATTCACAACGCAGTAAAAAAAAGCGGCGCAAAATTATGTCTTCCGATGAAGATGATGAATACAGTGGCGATGATTACGCGTGAGATAAACTGTTTTAGGTTAAATAAAACCACTTTTTTTTTTAGCAACGCAGAAAAAATTTTAAAACAATATTGGGGTTAAGCTTAAAGTGTAATGATCTTTATAGTGCTCACTGTATGTGTGTATAATTTAATTTCTTAAGTAGAATTATAATAACAATAAAACAATATCTTTAAATGTGAATCGTAAAATTAGATAAAACAAGTCTTTTGTAGTATTATTTTAAGAAAAAACAAATAACAAAAAGGATATGTGTATATTTTTTTATATCGTATCTTAATATTTTAAATATAATTTAGAAGTTATTTATAATATATAGTACTGTATGTTAACCTAAG
>JBAMBS010000992.1:0-62500 GCA_037044455.1 Zygothrica quintamaculata | reverse complement strand
GTAAGAAGGCTCATTTAGCGGCTTTCCTGGCTTTGGTAGCAAGACAATATTTTGCACCTTCCATATGGATGGATAGATTTCTTCTAGCAAGCAGGTGTAGAACAGCTTTGCAAATTCCGAGGGGTGCTAAATAAGGCATCCTTCTGAGCCCTGTTAGGGATACCATCCATCTTCGATAGAAACAGTGTAGCGTTGATCGTTAAGCGCTTGGTACGGCGCTGGTGGGATGTTTTCCAGAGCTGGTCTTTTGGGGAAGACGGATTCTACGATGGTCATTAGTTCACTGTGTGCAGTTCAACCTGCGTACCTCCCAGCATTAAGCCGCTTGACGACCAATTTATAGGCCTTTCCTCATGGGTCGTATTTTGCAGAGTCGCACAGTTGCAGAAAGTGTTCTCCCTTGCTATTGCGAATTGCTAGTTTTAACGCACGCCTTGCTAAGCGGTACTCCTGCTATCTGGCGGTAAATGTGGCATGATCATGTACCCGTTGGTACGCCTTCTCTGGCGTTCGCAATATGGTAATTCCACCAATAGGTGGGTACATCATGTCGCCCAAATTCTTTCCCATAGGCAAAACTAGCATTACAGGTTGCCGTAAGTTGCGCCGCAAGATAAATAGCTCTGCTCTCAGAGTCGCCCATCTTAAATTGCATCCACAAATATCCGGGGGCTAAATGTATTCACTCGGTATCCTTTATGTGGCATTATGGGGCCAGTTCGTCTTTAAACTCGGTCGCCAATGGGAAAGGTTATAGCGACGAGACCGCTTGCAGTTTACATTTTGCTTATTTGACAATGCGAATTAACAAAAACAGACGCACTTACAAATGTAAGGTCAACGATTAACCCACTGCCTGCTCAACTGAAGGTATTTTGGTTACCAGTATTCAGGAGCGCCAAGTGGTGCGATTAGTTCTAAAAGCGCTTGGCCTCAGGCATTCGTTGATGGCATTAAAGTCGTCAGCTATAACAACTCTTACGCGACCGCTTAACGACTGAAATAACAGCTAAAACCCTTAAAATTTATGGATTCCATAAGTGGAGTATAGTTTCCACTGCACATCCAGATTGCAGTCGCCTCGTTCGCGTCAGGAGCCCAGATAAAAAAAATTTGATCGGTTGAAAATTCTGCTTATTAATCGTTTTTTCAAACTGCGGGGGTCAGGGGAGGAAATTTAAAAATATAAAATAAACTTGTGTAACGTACGAAAATAGCGAATCTAAATGTAAAATTTGGTTGCTCTATAGTCTCTGAGAAACAGGCATTCATACTAACGGTCAGACGAACAGACAAACAAACGTACATGGCTAGATCGACTCGTATTGTCGTCCTGATTCAGAATATATATACTTTATTAGGTCTCCGATGATTATTTCTATGTGTTACATACTTTTCGATTTTGCATATTTCCAATAGCTCCGCTTCGCTTCGCTTCTTTTTAGCCCCTTTGCCTTTTTGTAAAAAAAGAGCAAAGCGGAGCTATTGGAAATGTGCAAAATCCAAAAGTATGTATAGTATAGTATAGTAGTGCGCGCAAAATAAGAGCTAGAGCAACGAAATTTGGAACGTAGATTTCTTATGTTCGTACGCTATACAAGTTTGTTTTTGATTTTTAAATTTCCTCCCCTGACCACCGCATATGGAAAAAAACGATTATAAGGTACAATTTTTAACCGATAAGATTTCTTTTTCGCACACATATTAAGTAGACCATTCTTTATCTACGTTGTGAGTTTTGTTAAAATTGAACGAAAAACACGGAAGTTATACAACATTAAGTACCGCGCTATAGAGCGTGGGGGGCTAAAAGGCGCGCGCAATGGCCAAGTACGTGCAGAACTGTGTGCATGTATGAGTATGTGTGTGTATGGCTGTATATGTAGGCAAAGGGGCTCTCGTAGTCGTACAAAAAGGCAAAGGGGCTAAAAAAAACCCGTATTATTAAGCACAATTTTCAACCGATTTAATTTCGTTTTATCACACATCATAATTAGCACATTCTCGATCCATGTTGCAAATCAGGATAAGATTAATCTATAAACTCGGAAGTTATACATCATCAAAAGTAGCGCTATGGAGCGCGGGGGATTAACTGGTGCTCGCAAAATAACAGGTAGAGCAACCAAATTTGGAATGTGTATTTGTACATACGCTATATGCTACGAACATAGGGTATAAGAGTTTATGTTTAATTTTTAAATTTCATCCCCTGACCCCCGCAATTCGAAAAAAAACGATTATTACGCACAATTTTCCACCGATCAAATATCCGACTGAAAGGGTTACATCGATCCAGCTAGTGATGCTGATCATGAAGAGATATTTACTTTTACCCGTTATAAACTATGTCTGAATGCAGTAATTCATTTCCCTTATTTTCTTTTGGCTAAGAACTAAAAACTTTCACATTACTCAGTTTTGTCTGCAAATAATTGTTTATAATAGTAGAACGGGATGACCTAAAAAATTCATTTCAAATTTATAGCTTCAGGATTTGCTGTTCAATATTAACGAGATTCCCAACGTTGGTTAAGAATGGTTTCATTATGATGTATGCCAAAAAGAAATTCGATCGTTTGAAAATTGTGCTTAATAATCGTTCTTTCGTATTACGTGGGTCAGGGAAGGAAATTCAAAAATCTAAAACAAAATCGTATAGCGTATAAAAATAAAAAAATTCCTGATCAAGAATATATATACATTACGCCACTTATCCAAAATAATTGAGGGCTTTGCGGTATTTTAGCGACCTTTTTCTCACATTTTTCTTAGACTGGCCCACACATAGTCAATTGAGTTTAGATACAGGCTTTGAGGTAGTATGTCGATCACTTTTCCGTAATTATAAAGCAGCCCCGTACGCATAGTGAGCTCTTTATGCATAGGAACACTATTATGGTAAAATTTAACATTTGACTTCTTATTGTTTAAAAAGTATTCTTATAAATTCTCAGAGCTTTTTTGAATTTTGGAGGTAGTCTCAATAAATGCCAAATCTTTGATTCGTCGGCTGAATGAACACACCGAAATTATGACTGAAGATTTTCAAAATTTAACGGTTGGGATAACATTCCTGTTTTGCACTGCAGTAAGGGGCTTTCGCAATACCCTACAAGAACCATCGTTGTATTACATCATTATTTTGATTACGTCACAAAAAATGACGTCATCCCAATAGTCTGCCCGTTGGCGGATCATGTTTATGAAACAGCAATAGCGCTTAAAAACATTTATCGTTGAAAGTAGCAGTTTTCTGTGCGCGGCTTTTGAAGAGTACTCATGTCGTAATATGGACGAAATGTTTCATGTTAAATGACCAAGTCACACTCATCCTCAAGGTTCTTAGCGACACCTTTAATATAAGCTCTTGTTTTTTAATATATTCACCGCATGATAAGACGGTCTGCCCGATCGTATATTTTTTTTGCTACGGCCTTTGTTTTCTGGCCAATTATTAGACACTGTTCGTCTGTTTGTCTGACTGTCTGCCTGTCTGTCTGTCCGTCTGTATAAACGCTTTTAGACTATAAGAACTAGAGCAACGAGTCTGTGTTAGATTTCATCCCCTGAACCCCTCAATACGAAAAAACCAATTATTTAGCTCAATTTTCAATCGATCACACTTTTGGCACACAAAATAATTAGACCATTCTTGATCTACATTGTGAATTTTGTTAGGATTGAAAAAAAAACACGGAAGCTATTCAACATTATGTTAAGAAGCGCGGTGGGCTTTAAAATGCGCAAAATGGCTTAAAGTGCGTGTAGAACTGTGTGTATGGCTGAGCTTCTTGGCATAGGGGCTCTCGTAGTTGGGTACCCTCCACTACAGATTTCTTAATTTACAAAAAAACATTTCTGCAAATTCTGAAGCAGATTCACCCAATTGGTGATTAAAATAAATTAATTGGATCGCCTCAAATCCTAATCTTTTATCGGGCATATAAAAAAATTTAATTTTATTAAAATGTCAAAACAAAACGCCAATAAATGCAACAATGTGGGTACACTCTACACACCATGTGGCATACAAACATGTAAGTCGCTATTTTTTGCAAATTTTTTTTTGTAACTTAAAGCGAATGTCCAATTGTGAAAGCAGTTTGTTGACAGTGTGAAAAAAATAATAGTTTATGTTGTTTATTTTCTTAGAAATTAATAATTTTGCTGTTTTTGTTTGTCAACATATTAAGAATTTACCAGAAAATAAATTGACGTTGAATAATTTTTGCTAAATTAAATAAAAGTCTGCTATTTTTCTTTTAAGGTCAAAATATGTATTTTTTCCATTGTGAAAACACTTTCTTGACAAAGTGTTTAGCTTGTTGGGGCAGGGTCTAAATTATCCAGGAACCGCAACCATTAACTAAGAGAAAATAATAATTTTAAAAAATAATTTGCCTCTTTAAGCATATTGGTGCTAAAAAATACTCTCTTAAAATAATCATCCCTTGTCTTTTACATTCGTATGAATGCAACTTACGACGAGAGCAACCATCCGCCCACATATATACATAACTGTATATATATATACATATATATATATACGATTTATATATATAATATATATATATATATATATATATATATATATATATATATATATATTGCTTTATCCGTGCTATTGAAGGCACTATTTAATTCGGGAAACGAAACGCGGTTGCGTGAGTTACGCAGAGTATACTTGTTGTCAACTCTAATTTAGTCTTCGTATGTCGCTTCGAAAAAGAGGTCCTTTTAGAAAATCACCACGCGTCGGGTCTCGAAACTAGAATAAATTTGTGTTATTCACCCATATATAACACATATGTATGCGAAACAAAATATATAGCAGTATGTATGAAAAATTGATTTGTTATTTTTGTGGTGTTCATTAGCAAAATAAAAACGTAATATTTTAAACACTGATTGTGCACGGTCAGGTACTATAATGTGTGGTTTCCATATATATATATATATATATATATATATATATATATGAATGCAATATAAAGATATATATTTATATAAATATAGATGGGTATGCCTATTGTACGTACATATATATTCTATATTTGATACCTTCATTTTCCATGTATATACATATGTTACTATGTTGTATGAGCAAATATAAAATTATATATATATTATATAGTAAGGTATATTCATAGACATATTTGTTTTATGAATTTTACATACACATATACGCATACATATTTATATACACATTTACATGAATTCATGCACATACATAAATTTAAACAGGTACAAACGTACACACATACATAAATGTAAATTCTGAAAATAAATTTTAAAGTTGCATACGATGTCAATTATCACAAAAATATAAATTTTAATTATATTACATATTTTTAAATACATGTATTTAATTGACCTCATTTTTACATAAATGATTTCTGTCTTAATAATTGCATGTAAATATAAATCAAATAAATACATACGCTCGAAAGCATAATGTACCATAATGAATGGCAATTGCCATGTGATGCAAGATGTCATTTTATCACATACGCACAGCCATTTGATGCAATATTTAAAAAAAAGAATTTATAATTATATATGAGATATATATATAAAGAAACGCAAAAAAATAAAGGAGAGTCTTTGAATGGGAATCAATACAATAGAAATTAAAATACTGTCAGCTTATGTTTCTTTATAATTAAATTCTGAGTCTTTATTGTGTGTGTAATACCTATTGAAATAATTAAAAAAAATCTATTTATGTTTCAGATTGATTATTCTGCTGTTCTGATGCCGAAAAATATGTCTCATGCAAATAAGACTAATCTTAAATAAGCAATTTGTGGAAAATATTAATGGGAAAAGGATGGAACCACAAAGATGGCAGATTCGATTATGTTTAGTTTTGATCTTAACTTCAACATATTCAAGTAATTTTTAAAAATATAAGATATATGTATATGATATATGTATATATATATATATATATATATATATATATATATAATTATTCATTGTTTTGCTTTGATATTATTGTTTGCTAGCTAACAACATATTGTTATTGATCTACGAAGAAAATCTTTTTAACACAATTTTTTTAACACAAAGAAAGCTTATGGAAATGTGCAAAATTGAAAAGTATGTAACAGGTAGAAATAATCATCTAAAACCTCGTAAAGCATAAATATTCTTTATCAGGACGATTGAGTCGATCTTGCCATGTCCGTCTGTTCATCTGTATGAACGCCTGTTTCTCAGAGACTATAAGAGCTACAGCAACGAAATTTTAAATATAGATTCGTTGTTTTCGTACGCTAAACGAGTTAATGTTTGATTTTTAAATTTCCTCCCCTGACCCCCCGCAATACGAAAGAACGATTATTAAGCACAATTCTCAACCGATTAAATTCCTTTTTTGCACATATAATATTTAGACCATTTTTAATGTACGATCGTACGAAAAACGCGGAAATTAAACAGTATTAACATCGTGCAGTGTAAGCGGCGGTAAAAAAGATGCGTGCATCTGTTTACAGTGCATATAGAACCGTGTATAAGTTTGTATATTTGTGTGTATATGACTGTATGTCGGGAAAGAGGTTCTCGTAGTTGGGTACACTCAGTAAAGCTTTTTTACTTGTTAAAAAATACCAACTTGTATATAATAAGATTAACTTTCTCCTCTAACTCTTTGTTTTTACTTCTTATAGCATTTGGTAAAATGTCTTCGGCGCAAAATCATTTTGGTAACACTGTACAGAGTCAATTCAATACCAGAAACAATACTCGTGTTATCGCTCAATTGGGTGGACTTGCCATATTGCCATGTGTAGTTAAAGTTAATTCTCCGGCCACGGTAAGATAAATTGAAATATGCTTATATATTATATTATATTTATATAAAGAAAGAAAATACTGAACTTTTAACTTCAAGGATAATTTTAAATTTGGGCATTTATTTTAAACAAACAAATGTTAAATAGGTTATTCTTATTTTAAAGCAAAGAAATTAAATGAATTTTAGTATTAGCATATGTAATTAAGATACGATATACCAAAACCTTTCTCTAACTTCCTTCTAAACTTCAAAAGTTATGTGATAAATCAAATATTAAACTATCCGATTAAGAGCGCATGGTAATACCTGTTCAGTATGTAAATTCGTAATTATATTGAATTATATTATATAATTAACCTTTTATTAAATTCCATTAATGGATCTCAGATTGTTGCAATAAAATGAATATATTTTTAATATATTTAATATTAAGTATAGGTAATTTTTATTCAAATTATCTCGTTAAATAATTTGATAGCGAGGATTTCTAATCAAATTATAGATAAATCAAGAACGCATTAAATCTTATATCATGGTATAAAACAGATAATTGTTGCACATGTTTATTTGATAAAGCTCATAATAAACTGATAATAAGTTTAATATATTAAATGTATTGTCGATTTCAGTACAAATATCAGATATTGTATTATGACATGGCTGAAATAATCTGTTTATTTACACTTCAGACAAACGGACTGGGCTAGATCGACTCGTGTTGTCGTCCTGATTAAGAATATATATACTCTATGGGGTCTCCGATGATTATTTCAACCTGTTACATACTTTTCAATTTTGCACAAATCCATTAGTTCCGCTTTGCTCTTTTTCAAAAGGCAAAGAGACTAAAAACGATTTTTAAGTACAATTTTCAACCGATCGAATTTCTTTTTGGCACACATAAGCACAATTTTCAACCAATCGAATTTCTTTTTGGCACACATAATAAGTAGACCATTCTTGATCTAGATTGTGAGTTAAGATTTAACCAAAAACAAAGGCAGAGGGGCTCTCGTAGTCAAGTACACTCGCCTACAGATATCTTACTTGTTGTGTATGTGACTGTATATAGGGAAATGGGTTCTCGTAGTCGGGTACCCCACTACACTTTCCAAATTGTTTGAAAATGGTTTTAAAATAAACAGTTGACTAGTAGTGCCCAAATTTGTGACTTCATAAAATAGCTGTGAAAAACGTTATCCTGATTGTGTGAAGTTCTTCAGAGAAGAAAACCCAATTTAGATTTATGTTAAAATAAATTTTAATATACTTTCTAACACTTTTGGGTCTATGTTGTAAATCTCGTTAAGATTGATTGTCTGTCCGTCTGTCCGTCTGACCGTCTGTATGAACGCCTGTTTCTCAGTATAAGAGCTAGAGCAACCAAACTTGAAATCTAGATTCGTTATGTTCGTAGGTTATACTAGTTTTTTTTTGATTTTTGAATTTCCTCCCCTGACCCCCGCAATTCGGGGGCACACATCATAATTAGGCAATTCTTGATCGATGTTGGGATTCTGGGTAAGATTGATCTAAAAACTCGGAAGTTATACATTAAAAGTGGCGTTTTTGGGCCCGGGGGTATAGTAGTGCGCGCAAAAAAAGAGCTAGAGCAACGAAATTTGGAATATAGATTTGCTATGTTAGTACGCTATACAAGTTTGTTTTAGATTTTCGAATTTCCTTCCCTGACCCCCGCAAATCGAAAAAATCGATTATATATTTTTCGCACACGTACTAATAAGACCATTCCTGATCTACATTGTAAATTTCGTTAAGATTAAACAATAAACACGGAAGTTATACAACATTGGGCAGCCCGCTATAGAGAGCGTGCGGCTAAAAGGCGCAATGGCTAAGTACGTGCAGAACTGTGTGTATAGCTGTATATGTAGGCAAAAGGGGCTCTCGTAGTCGGGTACACTCGACTACAGACTTCTTACTTGTTTTTTTTTTTTTATTTTGCGTATAAGTTCTTAGTTCCTTTGCCTTAAAAAAGAGCAAAAGAGAACTAATGGATTTGTGCAAAATCGAAAAGTATATAACAGATAGCAATAATCATAGCAGACCCCATAAAGTATATATATTCTTAATCTGGACGACAAGACCAGTGGATCTAGCTATGTCCGTCTGTCCGCCTGTTTCTCAGAGACTATAAGATCTAGAGCAACCAAACTATGGAATCTGAATTCGCTATGCTCATACGCTATACGAGTTTGTTTTAAATTTTTTAATTTCCTCCCCTGACCCCGCAATACGAAAAAAACCGATTTTAACCGATCAAATTTCTTTTTTCCACACATTATAATAAGACCATTTTTGACCTACATTCTGGCTCTCGTTAAGATTGAAAAAAAAAAACAAGGAATTTATTCAACATTAAGTACCACGCTTAGAACGGGGGCGCGCGAAATGGGCTAATGCTATGGCTGTGTTTGTTCGTAAAGGCGGGTACACTGGAGTACAGATTTTTTACTTGTTATTTTCTACTTTAGTCTGTTACCCTTTAAAATAAAGAAAAACAAATTGAAATGGCGTATAATTAAATAATTATAACAAGTAAGAAATCTGTAGTCGAGTGTACCCGACTACGAGAGCCTCTTTGACTACATATACAGCTATACAGACACATACACACAGTTCTGCACGTACTTTGCCATTGCGCGCGCCTTTTAGCCCCCTACGCTCTATAACGCGGTACTTAATGTTGTATAACTTCCGTGTTTATTGTTCAATCTTAACGAAAATTAGGACGTAGATCAGGAATGGTCTATTTATTATGTGTGCCAAAAATATGTTTAATCGGTTAAAAATAGTGCCTTATAATCGATTTTTTCAAATTGCGGGGGTCAGGGTAGGAAATTCGAAAATCTAAAACCAAATCGTATAGTGTCTTACCCAGATTTACAACATAGATTAATTGTCTAATTATGATGTGTGCAAAAAGAAATTTAATCGGTTAAAAATTGTGCTTAATAATTGTTTTTTTTTTTTTTAATACGTACGAAAACAACGAATCTAGATTTCAAATTTGGTTGCTCTAGCTGTTACAGTCTCAGAGAAACAGGCGGTCATACGGACGGGCAGACAGACAGACGGACAGTGCTAGATCAACTTGTCCTGTCGTCCTGATTCAGAATATATATACTTTATGAGGTCTCCGATGATTATTTCCATGAGTTACATACTTTTGGATTTTGCATATTTCCATTAGCTCCGTTGTGCTTTTTTTTTGGCAAAGGGGCTAAAAATATATAAATTATATAGATTTTATCATATTTTGTAGGTTTCTTGGATACGAAGATCAGACTTTCAGTTACTTACAGTTGGCTTATCAACTCATAGTAGTGATAAGCGGTTCTTAGTTGAGCACACACGACACATGGGCCATTGGTCTTTAAGAATAAAAGCTGTCAAGGAGGATGACCGGGGGCTATATGAGTGTCAATTGTCAATTTATCCGACTCAATCAATTTTTATAGAGTTAAAAATAGTTGGTAAGTACGCCTATCTGATTTTATTTTCTTATTCGTAAACAATGTGTATGAGTATTTATAAATTTAATTAATTTACAGAAGCGGTTGCTGAAATATCAAATGCATCTGATATTCTCATCGATGAAACTTCAACTCTTCAGTTACAATGCAAACTTAAAGGTGCCACGGAGAATCCTTCATTTGTGTTTTGGTAAGTTAATTAAAGTTAATTTAACTTATTAAATTAGTAAAAAATTTTAACTTGTACGAAAGCTGTATGCGAGTGTTCCTGACAACAATAGCCTTTTTACCAACATAATCAGGCATACACAAACAAATACACAGTTGTAAGGTTTCGGATGATTATTTCTACCTGTTACATTCTTTTCGATTTTACAAATTTCCATAACTTCCCCTTTTGCCATTTTAAATGGCCAAAAACACGGTAGTTATTCATCATTAATTATCGCGTTATGGTGCGCGAGGGAGGCTAAAAGGTGCGCGCAACAGCTTACTATGCATATAGAACTGTTTGCATGTCTGTATATTTGGGCAAAGGGGCTTTCGTAGTCGGGTATATCCAACCACAGATTTCTTTTTAGCACCTGTGCCTTTAAAAAAGGCTTAAAGAAAGCTAATGGAAATGTGGAAATAAGACCCCATAAAGTATATTTATTCTGGATCAGCACTACTATCTGAGCCGATGTAGCCATGTCCGTCTGTCCATCCCTATGAACGCGTGTTTATCAAAAACTATAAGAGCTAAAGCAACCAGATTTTAAATAAGGATTCGTTATTTCAGTATGCTATAAGAGTTTATGATTGATTTTTGAATTTTTTCCCCTGGCCACCGCAGTATGAAAAGCACGAGAAATGGCTTAAAGTGCGTGTAGAATTGTGTGTTTATGTCTATGTATGTGCAAAGGTGTTCTCGTAGTTGGGTGCAATCGACTTCAGGATTCTTATTATTTTATATTGTACTTTTGCTTATAATATATATATATATATAAATATATATATATATATATATATATATATATATATATATATATATATATATATATATATATATATATATATATATATTCTCTTTTTCTTATTTTTAGGTATCACGAAAACAAAATGGTGAACTATGATTCCCAAGGTGGGTTTGTTGTGACATCCATTATGGAAAATGCCTTTTCAAACCTAGAAAATGGACAGGTCTTTCAAAATAAAGTCAATTCCGGAAAAAATAAAACCTCTCATAGCACAGTACATTCGAATAGCGGCAGTAGTGTCATGGGAACCGGGAGCACTGTTGCTGTGAGCCCATCAATATTTACTTCGGCAATTACATCTCCTATTACTCCATATTCCACGCTACAAGTACAGCAACATAGATATCCGTATTTACCAAATTCCTCAATGAGTGTACTAACCATCAAGACGGTAACATTTCATCATGCCGGGAACTATACATGTGCTCCGTCAAATGCACGTCCAGCGAGTATTACGGTGCATGTTCTACGAGGTAACTTTACTAATAATGAAATACAATAATTTAATAAATACAATTAACAATATTTTTTTTTTTCATATTTAAGGAGAAAAACCAGCAGCAATGCAACATGCAAACCGCAGCCTAGTAGACATCGATAACAATTCAAACACCAGTTTTACCTTTAACAGTATTAAAGGGTTCAATGGTGGCACCAAGGGCCTTATTATCACCGCACCGTTATTGTTTCTATCCGCTCTTTGTTGTTTGCTAATTAATTTGCCTTCTGTATCTTGTTTGGAAAAACAAACACTGATGATATTCCTTGTTATTATACTATGTAACTTTAATAGCTGAAATTTTACCTAGGTTATTATTATTATTATTGATTAATAGAACAATTTCGCAATAGGCTTTGTACTTTAGAAACGGAATTGTATATATATAAAAGCAGAAATAAACGTACTTATCCGTAAAGTATGTACATTAGTATCACGATACAAATATATAAGATTATTAAGTTAGGTTCTAATTGTAAATTATATTAAAAAAATAAAAGAATTGAATAGTAAAAGACGAAAAGAAAAGCTGTGCTCAGCACCACTAACTGAATTACTAATGTAGACTTATTCCAAAAAAAGAAAAACAAAGAGTATGTTCCAGTGTTAGCTATAGATTTTCTTTATTTATTAAAATTTATTTTTATTTGAATATGGAAGCAGACTTATAACTTAATTTATTTTTTTTGTAACTATCTATTTAGAAATTTTTTTTAAATTACACATTAATTAAAATGTATAAGGCTTGTATTATTTTAAACTGATCACTGCATAACCTTGAATCCTAGTAACAATTTTAGTTTTGTTTTTAAATATATGTACATTCGTTAATGTTTATCTACATATATACCGCCTTACATATATATATATATATATATATATATATATATATATATATATATATATAAAGTTCAAAAAGTAAAAGTAAAGTATAATATACAAAGAATAATATTTAACTTTACTAAACATAATTTGCTTTAATGTTAAACACCAGGTAACGTAAGGGATTGACGTCAGAGTGGTTTAATTTCCACAACGCATCAACCTCGATTAAAGATTCAATGTCTTTTCCATGAGGCTTTGTATTAATATAAAGTGTTATGACAACGATACTTCCACTACATGACAGAATTGGAAAAAAAAACTAATACTTGAGCATAGAATTTAGTTTATTACAAATAAGTGAAAAATATCATTATTTAATTTTACTAAAGTCACTCATTGATATATTTTAGAAATTGTTAAAATTGTCTTGTTAAAGAAAAGAAGCTATATTAATTCTTAGATTATTAATAAAAAAAAATTGTATTTTATGTTGTCTGGTGAAATCTGCACCTTTCGAAATGGACGGTATTCTGTTTTACTTTACAAATATGTTCAGCGGAAATTTAAGTAAATTATAGCTGCCAAAGGAACAAACATAGTATAAAACTTTAACTTAAAATATTATTCTACATATAAGAGTTAAGATTTTAACTGAAATAAAAAGGAAAGTCTTAGTAACTTCTAGTAATGCATCAAATTTATTAATATTAAAAAATAAAAGTACTATGAGTATATATGAATATATTATTTGATTTAATATTAAAACAAACAATTTATGTAAATAAAAAGAACATAAAATTAAAAAAAAAGGAATAAATAATTTGTGTACCCATTCTATTATAATACACTTTTATTATTAAGGAATGCTTTAAACTTAAGCAGATACTGAAATCAAATTTTAATTTGTACATAAAATATATATCCTCTTTATATATAAGAACGCATTTACTATTGTTATTGTGTTAAACATACTCTTAATTATAAACTAATTATAAGTTGTTATTTAAAGTTGAATAAACTTAAACAGTAATACATGACATGAAAATTTTTATTCTTTTTAGTCTCTTTGCCGTAAAAAAGAGCAAAGCGGAGCTAATGAAAATGTGCAAAATCCAAAAAATACATAGAAATAATCATCGGAGACCCCATAAAGTATATATATTCTTGATCAGGACGACAAGACAAATTTGAAATCTAGATTCGTTATGCTTGTAAGCTAGAACAGTTTTCAACCGATTGAATTTCTTCTAAGTACACATCAATTATTAGACCATTCTTGATGTACGTTGTGAATGTCGTTAAGATTGATCAAAAAACTCGGAAGTTATACATACTTAAGCGTGGTGCTATGGAGCGCGGGGGGGTTAAGTGGAATCTAGATTCGTTATGTTCGTGCACTATACGATTTGGTTTTAGATTTTTGAATTTCTTCACCTAACCCCTGCAATTTGAAAAATGGAAAAGCAATAAAAACGGAAGTTATACAACATTAAGTACCGCGCTTTAGAGCGCGGGGAGCTACAAGGCGCGCGCAATGGCTAAGTACGTGTTGAACTGTTTTTATGGCTGTGTATGTAGGCAAAGGGGCTCTCGTAGTGGGGTACACTTGACTACAGATTTCTTACTTGTTATTCTTTCATGTTTATTAAATAGCTTAGAAGAATTAAATTAAATTCGTCTAGCAAGAAGCCTGAATTTTCTACTCGGAACGAGTTTATTAAACATTCTTCATTACCACTTTAATTTATTTTTTCATTAAACGTAGATTGTATAAACATTTGATAAAAAAAATACCAAAAATAGTCAGGAAACACCATAAAGTAATTTGTTTTATTTTTTTTTTCATTAAGTGGGATAAAAACACGTAAGAAATCTCTAGTCGAGTGTACCCGAGTACGAGAGCCCCTTTGCGTACTGACACAGCCATACACACACATCGTGCTTTCGTATTGCTGAGGTAAGCGAAGGAAGTTCGAAAACTCGTATAGCATACGAACATAATGAATCTAGATTTAAAATTTGGTTGCTATAGCTCTTATAGTCTCTGTTCATACTCACAGACGAACAGGCTAGATTGACTTAGTTTGTCTTCTAGACCAAGAGTACATATACTTTATAGGATCTCCGATGATTATTTCTACCTGTTATATACTTTATGATTTTGCACATTCCCATTAGCTAAATTTTTTTAAAATTCAAAGAGGCTAATATATACTTGGAAACACAATTCATAGGAGCTTATGACTTACAGTTATGTAATTTGTGCATCAGAATTAGGGGTAATCTTTTATGTAAATACGATTTTAACAGGATTAAATGATAAAATACTGACAGTTGTCAGGAAAATACGACTACGATAGCCCCTTTGCCCACATACACACATACGCACCTATATAGCCTTACTGCGAGGAAACCGATTGCGACCGCTGTAAGGGCGACTCTATTTTACGCGGCCTTGTTTTAGTGCGCGATCATGAGAAGGCCGTCCTACATTAGAGCTGCAAAAGGCAATTCAAGGATGATGGCTTTAAGACAGATCAGAGGCTTTAGGACCATCCCCGACGACGCGGCACACTATGTTGGCCTCCCATTGATCTTGATATGGGGGCACTGCAGGCTTTAAGTCACGGAAGTGAGAAAAAACACGCTTATTCGCATCTCCTAGTAGTGGCAAGCGAGATGGCAGGCATCGAGCAACGGCCGGTGGACACACAAACTTATCCTAGACGCAGCGAAATGGATTCAGTGCAAACACAAAAAACTGGACTACCACTTGACGCAGCTCCTTAAAGATAACGGATGCTTTCAGCCCTATTTATATAGGTTTGAACACACATCCGTCTTTAATTACCTTTTTTCCTCGGGAGAGGAAGAGACATGTACTGTTCCACTGCCCTCGGAAAAAGAGGTCGTCTGGTGACACAATGTGGTACACCACTACAGCCCAAAGGCTAGTGGCCGTTATGATTATTAATCGGGACACCTGAGTACGGTGCCATGAGGTGATCGTCATTGATGAAATACCCAAACGTACCAACAGCGCTGAATAAATGCGGGCGACCCGTGTGATAGCGGGTCAAGAATACCATCTCAGCTTATTCGGCTTGTCGTAATAGGCGACTAAAGAGCCCACCGCAGGAGCCAAAAATAGGCAGTTTTTGTAACAAATGTGTGCTTGTTTGGGCACCACACCCTGCTTACCGATGGAATAGCCTAACCGACAGTGTCGGTGAGCACACGAAAAGATATGAAGAGCATACGGCGCTTTTTAAGTTGAATAACTTCCGTGTTGTTTATTCAATCCTAACGCGATTCACAATGTAGTTCAAGAATGGTCTAATTATTATGTGTGCCAGACAGACGGACAGGGCTAGATCGACTCAGCAAGTCGCTGTGATTAAGAATATATATATATTTTATGGGGTCTCAGATGATTATTTCTGCCTGTTACATATTTTTGATTTTGCACAAATCGGTTAGCTCCCTTTTACCTTTTTTCAAAAGGCAAATGGGCTAAAAATTATACAATATTCACCATACATTTTATTGTTATTCTATAAATTATTAAAGATTTGATTTTATTATATTATATTTGTATATATTAAAATTAAGGTACCTAATAAATTTTTTTTTTTTTTTTATTATTAAACCTAATAAATGAAAAAAAAAAAAAAATTTACATTTTTTGTGATAAAAGAGTGCTGCCTGTTAGAACCGTGCACTTGCCGTGCTGATATAAACTTTTAGCGAACCAAATTATATTCCATTTCAATTGTCGTGGGTTTAAATCTGTAAGTCTATCCATAATAAAATAATAATAATGTTCAAAGATTCGTCTGGTCGTGAATCAGGAGTGCGCGCAAAATAAGAGCTAGAGCAACGAAATTATGAATCTACATTCGTTATGTTCGTAGGTTATACAAGTTTGTTTTTGATTTTTGAATTTCTTCCCGTGACCCCCGCAATTCGAAAAAATCGATTATAAAGCACAATTTTCAAACGATTAAATTTCTTTTCGCGCACATATTAAATAGACTATTCCTGATCTACGTTGTGAATTTCGTTAAGATTGAACAACAAACGCGGAAGTTATACAACATTAAGTACCGCGCTATAGAGCGTGGGGGCTAAAAGGCGAGCACAATGGCTAAGCACGTGCAGAACTCTGTGTATATAGCTGTATATGTAGGCAAAGAGGTCTCGTAGTCGGATACCCTCGACTACAGATTTCTTACTTGTTTTCCTCTAGTGTCGTAATTTTTCTTAAATGCTCGTTGGTTAACTTATAAAATAAAAAAAAAAATTGATTTAATGAAATTAATATTAAATTAATTAATTTTATTTTTTGACTTGGAAATAAAAATAGAAACGATGAAAGTTTTTGCAAAATTATAATATTATTTAAAAATTGGTAGTTTAGTCGTCAATTTTTATGATTTTGGCAGACCTTGATTCATTAAGATGGGAATAAATAGTGGCATTAATGCTGTATTACTGTTCTTGTCCTTTTCACCACAAATGTTCTTTGTTATAGGCCTAAAACCTTTCATTTTAGTTTTTCAGATTCTTCATAGCTATTCGATCCATTTTTGGTCCAGAGACTATGACAACTACTCTAACACGTACACTTTATGATCCTGCAAATTTTTCCAGCGTTAAGTCCCACTTAAGTGGCATATAATCAATAGTATATTGTGGTAATATATTATCAAGTATGTCCACAGAACCATCAGCTATATTTTTTGTTGTTTCAAAAATTTTTGATTATTATTATTGTATAGGAGTTACCATGCTTTGGAGTATATTTCTATTAACTTTTGAAAGTAGTGGTACCTTTATAGCTAAATACGCTTTTTAATCGTTGCAAATCCTTTTTTCTCTATTGTACGACTTATGGTCTTTACATTAAAACCAAATTTTTACTTATTTGAAGATGAGATGGGTTTTATTTTTTAATTTTTTCCCAAGACTCTGATAAAATGCCAGGATATATTGCACTTTCTGTATCGGTCTTCTGGTATTTCTGTGTTTTGGAGTGCAGAATTTACTTTCAATATTAAAACAATTCATCAATTTGGCAATTTGAGTTAAAGGTTATCCATTCTTTCTGAGACTTTTAACAATATGTCTCTCAATAAAGTCACGGACTCATTTTGACCAATAATCAAATAAATTTTATGATTTTTACATAAAATGTTTTTTTTTTATCCATTTATATTCCTTAATAGTTATTACATTTACCATAAAATTTATTAGAAACCATCAAAGAACCAAGAATATGACAAAAAAAATCACTGCGTTTCTATTATTATTTCCAATGCAAAATAGAGGTTGTGTTATAAATACATTTAACCTGACGCAACCGCCAACGAAATGTACTCAAAAATTGCAGCAAAATAAAGTAAAAATATCAGATATTAGTTTAAAGTGTGGTTTAGCCTCTAAATTTAGCTACAACAATGAAGATTTGCGATTACTTGCTATCAATATGTCGTTTCTATTATTTTTTCCGACCCTGTATAAATTTAATAAATGACTACCAACTTTATAAAGTAATTTGTTGGATTATTATAAGGAAAATCGTGACTTAACAACAAAAGACAGTGTTAATGTCTGAGTGTAATTGTAGAAATGCCGTTAAGACTAAGACGATTATTTTAACCCTTTAAAGTAACAACTCCGATTTTAAAAAAACTTTTTTTAATTGGCGTAAAATTGAAAATAAAAAATACAGCTTCTATTTTTCAATTAATTTTAATTTCTATTTTACCATGTTTTTTTCAAAAAAAACTGTGTGTGCAACACAGCTAAATTGCTTATTATTTGGAGTCTAATTACCAATTACCAAAATTAGACAATATATAAAAAATAGAATGTATACCAGTTAATAATTTCCAATAGTTTCAATTAATCAATTGTTTTTTAATACTTAAAATAAATTATTTTTTTCAAATTTGCTAATACACACTGGAAGATCTGCAGATCTGCAACACTGCGCTATAAAGAGTTAAAATTGTTAGTTTTTCGATATTTTCTTTTTAATTGGATTGAATTTTAAAATATAGAAATACATATAATGAACTATAGTCTAAAATATATGGTATTCAAGTTAAAATATGTAATTGTATTAGTCCTTTGATCTTCTTGGTCTTCCGACTTTTCCTTTCCGTTGTGCTAATGTTCCATTAGAATTTGAAGGATTTTTAAGCAGTTTATGCCAATCTTGTTCACAAACCAGGCTAGCTCCCAGCATTGTATACCTAGAAAATTTCCATAAAAAATAATAAAATATATTCATTCATTATGTAAACAAATGGTAAAAAAGAATAACCAACTACAGGGATACCTAATCTATCTAAATCTAATAAGCAAACCATTCTATATATGCCGTTTTATACTGAATAGAGTTAATGAAATAAATAATATAAGAGAGTCTAAGCTTCTTACACATTACAATACCCAATAAAGTCTAAACAGTCATACGTTTTACCCATAACAGGGAATATAACAATAAAAGCAGAAGCCTTTGCAAGTACATAATTAAAATCATTGTCATAATCAAGTTAATCAATATGTATAAATACAACTGTATTTAATTATGTAAATTTCATTTTTTATTAATAGTACTGAGTGCTTTAATTTTAAAGCAGTTATAAATATAAAGTAATAGAAACCATTTAGTAAGGCAATAAGCTATCAGTCTTTTAAGCAACTAGTGTCGTCTTTAATAGTTTATATGATTACACCCTAATGTAATAATAATAATAATAATAATATTATATACGGCTTGTCTGTGAATGTCATTAAGCACACAAGTTATTAACAGAAAAACAGTGCAAATCATAATAAAATTGAACAATAAAGTCTGTATGCTTTTGGATTACTACATTATGCAGTCATTTAAAAGATATTTGATTAATATCTCATAACATTAATTTACTTTGACTACACAACAGAAACCATCAGAATTTCTTCTACTGCTAACAGTATTTTTACATCAACAACCGACATTGAGATACTGAAAGCAAGGTATTCTTAGCATTTTTTAACCATTGTTAACTGTTCCTCACACCTCACTATAGAAAATTCATGTATGCAAAGTAAATTTACCTATCGCCTGGACGCAAATTAGAACCGCATTTTGCGCAACTAAAGCATCTAAGATGAAATACGCAATTTATAATTTGTTTTTGTTGATTTTGTAAATCGATATTATTAATTCCGGTAAGAGCTTTTGCTACCATTTCACTCGGGGGTATAGTTTCTCCACATCCAGAACAAACTCCAGAGCTACCAAACATACTGTAAAATATATATTAGGTATTGTTGTTATTATATTATATAAATATATTATTACATCTTTTCAAAGCAAATAACGTATGTAAAAATATTTTCTTATGTTATTAACTCTTAATAATACCTGGAATAGTCCTTTTTACAGAGTATTAAACCTCGCCTAGTAAAACAACTAGAGCCTACATCAGCCAACATAGCTCCACAGCAATGGCATTTTAGGCAACCATTATGCCAATATCTGTCTAAAGCATATAAAAGATATCTATCACTTATTTTATCTATAAAAAAAGAAATAAATCTGTTAGTCTTAAAGGTGTTTAAAAATTTATATTTATAATTACTAAATATATTTTACACTATACAACAATTAAGAAGTCTGTAGTCGAGTGAACCCGACTACCAGAGTCCCTTTGCCTACATAAACACACATACACACAGTTCTACACGTACTTTAATACATTTCGCGCGCCTTTCAGCCCCCGAGCTCTCGGGCGAGATACTTAATGTTGAATAACTTCCGTGTTTTTTATCCAATCTTAATGATATTATATGTGCGAAAAAGAAATTCGATCGGTTGAAAATTGTGCTTAATAATCGGGGGAAATTCAAAAATCTTAAACAAACTCGTATAGAGTACGAGCATACCGAATCTACATTCCAAATTTGGTTGCTCCAGCTATTATTTTTGCGCACCACTGAACAGCCCCGCGCTCTATAACACCACATTTAATGTTGTATGACTTTTAATCTTAACGAGATTCCACGTAGATCAAGAATGGTCTAATTATTGTGTGCCAAAAGAAATTCAATCGGTTGAAAATTGTGCTTAATAATCGTTTTTTTCGTATTGCGCGGGTTCAGGGGAGGAAATTTAAAAATCTAAAATAATCTACTAATTTAACGAATATAGATAATTTGGTTGGTTGTGATGAAGGAAAAGGCGTTCTCGTAGTCGGGTACACTCGACTACATATTTCTTACTTGTTTCTTTAGAAGTGCTTAACATAACACAGCTCGTTAATTTCGAAACCAAATGTGTTTATTGATATATTTAGTCCCTTTGCCTTTTGAAAAAAAGAGCAAAGCGGAACTAATGGATTTATGCAAAATCGAAAAGTATGTAACAGGTAGGAATAATCTTCGGAGACGCTGTAAAGTATATATATTCTTGATCAGTATTAAAACGAGTCGATATAGCCCTGTCCGTCTGACTGTCTGTCTGTCCGTCTATGCGAAAGTTATACATTAAGTATCACGTTATAGAGCGCGGGGGCTACAAGGCAAGCACGTAGGCTTAAATACGTGTAGAACTGTGTGTATGTGTGTGTATGTCTGTAGGCAAAGGGGCTCTCGTAGTTGGGTTCAATCGACTACAGATTTCTTATTTGTTTAATTTACATTACACACATTTATTATTTAAAATAGTAAATATAAATGTTTATTGAATTTTCAAACAACAGGGTACTCTCTACAAAAAATGTGTTCCTAGCTACCAAAAGATTTTTAAGAACTCATCCATAAAATAATTGCTTTAAAATTATACAATAAACCATCAGAATTTAGTAATAAGTATGTTTGTTTATGTAAATTGCAAATAAAAATTTCTATATTATTTAAATTTATATTTACTTAATCTTATCCCACTGAGTTGAAACTATAAAAAATAAACGAAAGCTCACCGCGATTTTAAAAATTATTTTTTTTGCATCAAAGAGCTTTGTTTAAACTTACCCCCACAACCTCCACACACTTTAATTAATGTGCTTGGGTGTATTAACTGTTGGCTATTAAAATCATTCGAAGATTCATCCATAAACGATAATTGAGACGATGAAATATTTGAGTTAGTTTCAGCAATATCCTTGGTATGGCTAGTTCTATAGCCAATGACTACAGAAGGAAAATTTTCCGGACTAGAGGAATCTTGCTGATGTGCCGCTAGTATATCAGTATATGAATGGAACGACGCATTCATTGCAAAAATTTTCGATTAATTACATTAAAAAGGCATATATGTGCTGTTTATTGCACGATGGCTTCTGGAATAGAATAACGATAAAAGAAATTATTTTCATTCGAAAGTTATTAGCACTGACAAAAATATATATCTATAATTACAGTATTTTATTTAATTATGCTGCGTATTTTAACCAAATAAATTACAAGTGTGTCTTGTTTTTTAGTCCCTTTGCCTAATTCAAAAGTATATAACAGATAGAAATAATCATCTGGGACCCCATAAAGTATATATATTCTTTATCAGGATGTCAAGACGAGTCGATCTAGCTTTGTCCATCTGTCTGAAATGTAAATAAAAATATTGAGCCGATATAGCTGTCCGTCCGTATGAACGCCTGTTTCTCAGAGACTATAAGATCTAGAGCAACCAAATTTGGAATCTAGATTCGTCACTTTTGTACGCTATACGAATTTGTTTTAGATTTATAAATTTCCTCAATTAGCACAGTTTTTAATTAAATCAATTAAGCACAGTTTTCAACCGATCGAATTCTTTTGGCACATAGAATAAGACCATTCTTGATCTACGTTGTCAAGATTGAATAAAGGACACGAAAGTTATTCAACATTAGGTATCGCGTTATGGAGCGCAGGGAGCTAAAAGGCGCGCGCAACAGCTCAATGTGCGTGTTGAATTGTGTATGTGTGTGTATGTGACTTTATGTAGGGAAACGGGTTCTCGTAGTGGGGAACACTCGACTACAGATTCCTTATTGTTTTTTTTTTTTAATTATACACGATTACTTCAGGATGTTTGTTTTTCCAATAATGTTTACAAGCACAGAATTTATAAATTTTAAGTTTAATTTGTAGCTAGTATGTTCGTTTGGCATCTATGATAAAACATTCCTAATTTATTCTCAATATAAACAGAATGTGCTTCTTGTAACATGCAAGTTAACGTGAAATTTATAGTCAAGTTATGTTTTATAACCTGATCCGTTTAACAGTACTACGCACCTGTTCATAGTGCTACATTCAAACTCAGCAGACACTTAAACGCGGAACATAAAACAAAAACCTACACGAAGACAAGCGAAGACCCTATACATAAGAGCAATACTGACACTGTAGTTTACTGTTTAAGCTAATGTGCTATTTATGTATGCACATATTGAGAAACAACTATTAACTATTTTATTATATCTTCATTGTCTTTTAAATTATTAATAATGAACCGCGTTTAAATTTATGTTTAGTTTTAATGTACATTTTTGATATACTTTTACGTCATAATAAACATAATGACTATAAATTTCACGTTAACTTGCATGTTACAAGAAGCACATTCTGTTTATATTGAGAATAAATTAGGAATGTTTTATCATAGATGCCAAACGAACATACTAGCTACAAATTAAACTTAAAATTTATAAATTCTGTGCTTGTAAACATTATTGGAAAAACAAACATCCTGAAGTAATCGTGTATAATTAAAAAAAAGAAAACAATAAGGAATCTGTAGTCGAGTGTTCCCCACTACGAGAACCCGTTTCCCTACATAAAGTCACATACACACACATACACAATTCAACACGCACATTGAGCTGTTGCGCGCGCCTTTTAGCTCCCTGCGCTCCATAACGCGATACCTAATGTTGAATAACTTTCGTGTCCTTTATTCAATCTTGACAACGTAGATCAAGAATGGTCTTATTCTATGTGCCAAAAGAATTCGATCGGTTGAAAACTGTGCTTAATTGATTTAATTAAAAACTGTGCTAATTGAGGAAATTTATAAATCTAAAACAAATTCGTATAGCGTACAAAAGTGACGAATCTAGATTCCAAATTTGGTTGCTCTAGATCTTATAGTCTCTGAGAAACAGGCGTTCATACGGACGGACAGCTATATCGGCTCAATATTTTTATTTACATTTCAGACAGATGGACAAAGCTAGATCGACTCGTCTTGACATCCTGATAAAGAATATATATACTTTATGGGGTCCCAGATGATTATTTCTATCTGTTATATACTTTTGAATTAGGCAAAGGGACTAAAAAACAAGACACACTTGTAATTTATTTGGTTAAAATACGCAGCATAATTAAATAAAATACTGTAATTATAGATATATATTTTTGTCAGTGCTAATAACTTTCGAATGAAAATAATTTCTTTTATCGTTATTCTATTCCAGAAGCCATCGTGCAATAAACAGCACATATATGCCTTTTTAATGTAATTAATCGAAAATTTTTGCAATGAATGCGTCGTTCCATTCATATACTGATATACTAGCGGCACATCAGCAAGATTCCTCTAGTCCGGAAAATTTTCCTTCTGTAGTCATTGGCTATAGAACTAGCCATACCAAGGATATTGCTGAAACTAACTCAAATATTTCATCGTCTCAATTATCGTTTATGGATGAATCTTCGAATGATTTTAATAGCCAACAGTTAATACACCCAAGCACATTAATTAAAGTGTGTGGAGGTTGTGGGGGTAAGTTTAAACAAAGCTCTTTGATGCAAAAAAAATAATTTTTAAAATCGCGGTGAGCTTTCGTTTATTTTTTATAGTTTCAACTCAGTGGGATAAGATTAAGTAAATATAAATTTAAATAATATAGAAATTTTTATTTGCAATTTACATAAACAAACATACTTATTACTAAATTCTGATGGTTTATTGTATAATTTTAAAGCAATTATTTTATGGATGAGTTCTTAAAAATCTTTTGGTAGCTAGGAACACATTTTTTGTAGAGAGTACCCTGTTGTTTGAAAATTCAATAAACATTTATATTTACTATTTTAAATAATAAATGTGTGTAATGTAAATTAAACAAATAAGAAATCTGTAGTCGATTGAACCCAACTACGAGAGCCCCTTTGCCTACAGACATACACACACATACACACAGTTCTACACGTATTTAAGCCTACGTGCTTGCCTTGTAGCCCCCGCGCTCTATAACGTGATACTTAATGTATAACTTTCGCATAGACGGACAGACAGACAGTCAGACGGACAGGGCTATATCGACTCGTTTTAATACTGATCAAGAATATATATACTTTACAGCGTCTCCGAAGATTATTCCTACCTGTTACATACTTTTCGATTTTGCATAAATCCATTAGTTCCGCTTTGCTCTTTTTTTCAAAAGGCAAAGGGACTAAATATATCAATAAACACATTTGGTTTCGAAATTAACGAGCTGTGTTATGTTAAGCACTTCTAAAGAAACAAGTAAGAAATATGTAGTCGAGTGTACCCGACTACGAGAACGCCTTTTCCTTCATCACAACCAACCAAATTATCTATATTCGTTAAATTAGTAGATTATTTTAGATTTTTAAATTTCCTCCCCTGAACCCGCGCAATACGAAAAAAACGATTATTAAGCACAATTTTCAACCGATTGAATTTCTTTTGGCACACAATAATTAGACCATTCTTGATCTACGTGGAATCTCGTTAAGATTAAAAGTCATACAACATTAAATGTGGTGTTATAGAGCGCGGGGCTGTTCAGTGGTGCGCAAAAATAATAGCTGGAGCAACCAAATTTGGAATGTAGATTCGGTATGCTCGTACTCTATACGAGTTTGTTTAAGATTTTTGAATTTCCCCCGATTATTAAGCACAATTTTCAACCGATCGAATTTCTTTTTCGCACATATAATATCATTAAGATTGGATAAAAAACACGGAAGTTATTCAACATTAAGTATCTCGCCCGAGAGCTCGGGGGCTGAAAGGCGCGCGAAATGTATTAAAGTACGTGTAGAACTGTGTGTATGTGTGTTTATGTAGGCAAAGGGACTCTGGTAGTCGGGTTCACTCGACTACAGACTTCTTAATTGTTGTATAGTGTAAAATATATTTAGTAATTATAAATATAAATTTTTAAACACCTTTAAGACTAACAGATTTATTTCTTTTTTTATAGATAAAATAAGTGATAGATATCTTTTATATGCTTTAGACAGATATTGGCATAATGGTTGCCTAAAATGCCATTGCTGTGGAGCTATGTTGGCTGATGTAGGCTCTAGTTGTTTTACTAGGCGAGGTTTAATACTCTGTAAAAAGGACTATTCCAGGTATTATTAAGAGTTAATAACATAAGAAAATATTTTTACATACGTTATTTGCTTTGAAAAGATGTAATAATATATTTATATAATATAATAACAACAATACCTAATATATATTTTACAGTATGTTTGGTAGCTCTGGAGTTTGTTCTGGATGTGGAGAAACTATACCCCCGAGTGAAATGGTAGCAAAAGCTCTTACCGGAATTAATAATATCGATTTACAAAATCAACAAAAACAAATTATAAATTGCGTATTTCATCTTAGATGCTTTAGTTGCGCAAAATGCGGTTCTAATTTGCGTCCAGGCGATAGGTAAATTTACTTTGCATACATGAATTTTCTATAGTGAGGTGTGAGGAACAGTTAACAATGGTTAAAAAATGCTAAGAATACCTTGCTTTCAGTATCTCAATGTCGGTTGTTGATGTAAAAATACTGTTAGCAGTAGAAGAAATTCTGATGGTTTCTGTTGTGTAGTCAAAGTAAATTAATGTTATGAGATATTAATCAAATATCTTTTAAATGACTGCATAATGTAGTAATCCAAAAGCATACAGACTTTATTGTTCAATTTTATTATGATTTGCACTGTTTTTCTGTTAATAACTTGTGTGCTTAATGACATTCACAGACAAGCCGTATATAATATTATTATTATTATTATTATTACATTAGGGTGTAATCATATAAACTATTAAAGACGACACTAGTTGCTTAAAAGACTGATAGCTTATTGCCTTACTAAATGGTTTCTATTACTTTATATTTATAACTGCTTTAAAATTAAAGCACTCAGTACTATTAATAAAAAATGAAATTTACATAATTAAATACAGTTGTATTTATACATATTGATTAACTTGATTATGACAATGATTTTAATTATGTACTTGCAAAGGCTTCTGCTTTTATTGTTATATTCCCTGTTATGGGTAAAACGTATGACTGTTTAGACTTTATTGGGTATTGTAATGTGTAAGAAGCTTAGACTCTCTTATATTATTTATTTCATTAACTCTATTCAGTATAAAACGGCATATATAGAATGGTTTGCTTATTAGATTTAGATAGATTAGGTATCCCTGTAGTTGGTTATTCTTTTTTACCATTTGTTTACATAATGAATGAATATATTTTATTATTTTTTATGGAAATTTTCTAGGTATACAATGCTGGGAGCTAGCCTGGTTTGTGAACAAGATTGGCATAAACTGCTTAAAAATCCTTCAAATTCTAATGGAACATTAGCACAACGGAAAGGAAAAGTCGGAAGACCAAGAAGATCAAAGGACTAATACAATTACATATTTTAACTTGAATACCATATATTTTAGACTATAGTTCATTATATGTATTTCTATATTTTAAAATTCAATCCAATTAAAAAGAAAATATCGAAAAACTAACAATTTTAACTCTTTATAGCGCAGTGTTGCAGATCTGCAGATCTTCCAGTGTGTATTAGCAAATTTGAAAAAAATAATTTATTTTAAGTATTAAAAAACAATTGATTAATTGAAACTATTGGAAATTATTAACTGGTATACATTCTATTTTTTATATATTGTCTAATTTTGGTAATTGGTAATTAGACTCCAAATAATAAGCAATTTAGCTGTGTTGCACACACAGTTTTTTTTGAAAAAAACATGGTAAAATAGAAATTAAAATTAATTGAAAAATAGAAGCTGTATTTTTTATTTTCAATTTTACGCCAATTAAAAAAAGTTTTTTTAAAATCGGAGTTGTTACTTTAAAGGGTTAAAATAATCGTCTTAGTCTTAACGGCATTTCTACAATTACACTCAGACATTAACACTGTCTTTTGTTGTTAAGTCACGATTTTCCTTATAATAATCCAACAAATTACTTTATAAAGTTGGTAGTCATTTATTAAATTTATACAGGGTCGGAAAAAATAATAGAAACGACATATTGATAGCAAGTAATCGCAAATCTTCATTGTTGTAGCTAAATTTAGAGGCTAAACCACACTTTAAACTAATATCTGATATTTTTACTTTATTTTGCTGCAATTTTTGAGTACATTTCGGCGGCGGTTGCGTCAGGTTAAATGCATTTATAAGACGACCTCTATTTTGCATTGGAAATAATAATAGAAACGCAGTGATTTTTTGTCATATTCTTGGTTCTTAGATGGTTTCTAATAAATTTTATGGTAAATATAATAACTATTAAGGAATATCAATGGATAAAAAAAAACATTTTTGTAAAAATCATAAAATTTATTTGATTATTGGTCAAAATGAGTCCGTGACTATATTGAGAGACATATTATTAAAAGTCTCAGAAAGAATGGATAACCTTTGACTCAAATTGCCAAATTGATGAATTGTTTTAATAATGAAAGTAAATTCTGCAGTCCAAAACACAGAAATACCAGAAGACCGATACAGAAAGTGCAATATATCCTGGCATTTTATCAGGGTCTTGGTAAAAAAATTAAAAAATAAAACCGATCCCATCTTCAAATAAGTAAAAATTTGGTTTTAATGTAAAGACCATAAGTCGTACAATAGAGAAAAAATGATTTGCAACGATTAAAAAGCGTATTTAGCTATAAAGGTACCACTACTTTCAAAAGTTAATAAAAATATACTCCAAAGCATGGCAACTCCTATACAATACTATAGAACTTTTTACTGTATGGTGTCTGGCATACATATATATACCCATGCTTTTGAAGCCAATGGCATATAATCAATAGTATATTGTGGTAATATATTATCAAGTATGTCCACAGAGTCATCAGCTATATTTTTTGTTGGTTCAAAAATTATTGACCAACAGCCATACAGTAAAAAGTTCTATAGTATTGTATAGGAGTTGCCATGCTTTGGAGTATATTTTTATTAACTTTTTAAAGTAGTGGTACCTTTATAGCTAAATACGCTTTTTAATCGTTGCAAATCATTTATTTCTCTATTGTACGACTTATGGTCTTTACATTAAAACCAAATTTTTACTTATTTGAAGATGGGATCGGTTTTATTTTTTAATTTTTTTACCAAGACCCTGATAAAATGCCAGGATATATTGCACTTTCTGTATCGGTCTTCTGGTATTTCTGTGTTTTGGACTGCAGAATTTACTTTCATTATTAAAACAATTCATCAATTTGGCAATTTGAGTCAAAGATTATCCATTCTTTCTGAGACTTTTAATAATATGTCTCTCAATATAGTCACGGACTATTTTGACCAATAATCAAATAAATTTTATGATTTTTACAAAAATGTTTTTTTTTATCCATTGATATTCCTTAATAGTTATTATATTTACCATAAAATTTATTAGAAACCATCTAAGAACCAAGAATATGACAAAAAATCACTGCGTTTCTATTATTATTTCCAATACCGAATAAACGTCGTGTTATAAATTTCGTATATTTTCTTTTTGTCACTTAATCACTTTTTATTTTTTTTTATTTTATTTATTACGCAAATAAAAAATTCAAAAAGATCAGTTTTAAGAGTATAAAATATCATGAACTTTAGCTCGTTTAGGTTGAGATAGACATTTTTAAGAATTATATATATACATATATATATTTATAGAAATATTCATAAAAAGCATTTCTTTTAATAAAAAGGCAATAAATAAACAAGTAAGAAGTCTGTAGTCGAGTGTACCCGACTACGAGAGCCCCTTTGGCTACATATGCAGCTATACACACACATACTCATACATACACACAGTTTTGCATGTACTTAGCCATTGCGCGCACCTATTAGCCCCCCACGCTCTATAGCGCGGTACTTAATGTTGTGTAACTTCCGTGTTTATTGTTCAATTTTAACGAAATTCACAACGTATATGAAGAATGGTCTACTTAATATGTGTGCGAAAAAGAAATTTGATCTGTTAAAAATTGTACCTTATAATCGATTTTTTTATATTGCGGGGGTCAGGTCTCTCTCTTTCTTTCTCTCTCTCTCTCTCTTTCTCTTTCTCTTTCTCTTTCTTTCTCTCTCTCTCTTTCTCTTTCTCTCGCTCGCTCTCTCTCTCTCTCTCGCTCTCTCTTTCTCTATCTCTCTCTCCCTTTCTCTCTCTCTCCCTCTTTCTCACTCTCTCTCTCTCTCTCTCTCTAGCCTAGTGATTAGTTTACATTTTACTTTATCTTTGTTACTTATATAAAAGTCTAGTTATGTATATATAGGGCATGCATATATATATCTATATAGGCACAAAGCTTTAAAAAATTTCACATAATTATTCCTCTTTTCTCTACTTAACAGTTTCGGTACTTCGTTCTTATTTAAGTATGCGTATATGTCAACTACAATACCAATACAAAAACATGTCATTTTAACAAAAATAATAGTAGTTACCTACTGTCCAAATTCTCAACAGATAAACAGTATTTCAATTTATTTGTAACATAAAATAACAACTACTCCTTATTGAGTATCTTAAGGTTTTTGAATAACCCTTACTGTAGTCATTATATTTATTCAACGCACACATTTTAATATTTGTTTGCCTACATATAAACACTTATAAGAGCAAATGGAAAACTGATCAAGTGAGGTAACAAAACTTAGATTAGGTTGTTGTTGAATTAACTTTAATGATTTTTAAATAAATAAGAGTGTAAAAAAACTGTGTTTGTCTTAAACAGAATATACCTTTTAGTCAATTGACTGGTACCAGGTTATCCCGACGTTCTCATAAAGTTTTCTGGTTTCAAAATTTTCTAATTGTCAACTGATCGGTATGAGTACATTGTAAATAATAGTATCGTATACTATTTTTTAAGGTTTCTATGTCTAACCATTTTTCAATCCTTTTTGTCATTTTTTTCAAAATTATTTTTTTAAATGCATTTTTGTGTCTATTGTTTTTTATATTGTTTTATTTTTATGGATCTAAATAAAATTTTCAATTACATTTACATAATAATTTTATTTTCCAGTGAAGACAAGAACAATTTACTTTTTTTTATAACACGATTTATTATTTGTTTTTAATATTATTGCATGCCACTCGTAAATATTAAGCAGGGTTTTCAAATATTTTGCCATAAGCCATATATATACGAAATACATACAAAAAACAATTGTATGTAAATTATCGGCGTATGCTTCCATCTCCATATATCATAAATAAAAATACATCAAAGTCTAATAAGGCAAAATAAAATTTTCGGTTTACCGAACTTTTGTGTACTCTTTGAATTTTGACGAGCAAATCTGTAGTCAAGTCTACCCGACTACGAGAACACCTTTGCCAACATACAGTCTTTACACGCACTTTGACCTGTTGCGCGTTTAGCCCCCCGCGCTCTATACCGCGATACCTAATGTTGTATAACTTTCGTGTTTTTTTAGAAATTGAAACAAACTCGTATAGCGTATAAAAATAAAGAATCTAAAGTACAAATTTGGTTGCTCTAGCTCTTATACAGACGGACAGGGCTAAATCGGTTCGGCTAATTGTCTTGATCAAGAATACATATACTTTATGGGGTCTCAGTTAATTTTTACCTGTTACACACTTTAGGGTTTTGCAAATTCCCATTAGCTCCCTTCTTTCTTTTTTCAAAAGAGATAAAAATGAATGATAACAACGTAATTTTGATAATTATGAAATTCGCCATCGAAACACAGATGAAAACCAACTCTTTAATTAATTAAGAGCACTACTGATAACACATATAGTTTACATTTTTAAAAATTTTTGCAATTTGTAAATTAATTAGTAATTTAATTACGGTTTTCCATAGTTTGCAAAATGAAGAACATCCATCAAAGATATTTCTTTCTTTTTTTTTTAATTTATTTATTCTTTTAGAGCTTACAGTATTTAACTGTTATTTTACTAATATCCTCACTTATTATTCACACATGTTTGTTAGTTAGTATAACGTAGCAATGGCACACGTGAATTTTAAACAAACAGAAGAGGGGTCTTGACCTGCCTATTACGAAAACTTTTTCTAACTGTTTTACATTGGTATAAAAAGTTTTTTTAGGCATGGCTTTATTAAGTAGGCCAGTGCTGAGTGCGCTTGAAGTTTTAGCTAGAATATTCATTAAATACAAACGTACATGCATACAGGCGAAAGAAAAGATCAACACAAACTTAAAACGGATTTGCGAAAGAGGTATTAATTGTTATATTCAGCGAAACCAAAAAAAATGTTTTTAATCTATTTTAATTTTAAAAAAAGGTTAAATGAGCTAATGGATTTGTGCAAAATCAAAAAGTTTTTAACTGGTAATCATCTGAGACCCTATAAAGTAAAGACCCTATAAAGGTCGTCCCTATGTTCTTCATCGGGACGACCAGCCGACTTGATTTGGCCATGTCCGTCTGCTATCCGTTGGTTCTTACGTTTGTTTGGACGTATAAACGCGTGTTTCAAAAAAATAATAAAATTTCGAGCAACCAAATTCCTAGGTTCCTTATTGTTGTACGCTATACAAGTTTGTATTTAATTTTTGAAATTCCTTCCCTGACTGTTAAACAGTCGATGTTTCGGTTTTGTAAATATTATAAAATCACCATTTTTTATCGATATTGTAAATTTCGTTGATATAGAATAAAAAACACCGAAGATTTTTAACATTAGATATAGCGTAATGGAACGTGAGAGAGGCTGCGTGCATCGTCTTATAGTGTGTATGGAAATGTGTATATGTGTGCAACAATTAATTAATTAAGCAATATTTTAATTGTTTTTTCTATTAAAAAGCATTTAATAAGTTTGTTAAACGTTTTTATATTCTATACTAAGTCTTTTCAGAGAGTATAAACCAAAAGAAATAGTAACTGTTTTTATAACTTAAATGCAACAACTTTTTTCCAATTGTATTAAAAAATTTATTATGCTCATTTCATATTTTTCGTCCTTTAAAAAACAAAATGCTTAAAACCAATCCTGAACGATTGATTGAAAATAATATAAATAAAATAATTGATACAAAAAACGCTACAATAAAAAAATAATAATTTCTACAAATTGTAAATTAAATTATAAACGTATTTCCTGTTATATATACTGTATATATCTGTATACACTACTATATTTATAAATATATATATATATATATATATATATATATATATATATAACGCTCCTCCAGATTTCAGTACCGGTAAGAAAAGTATATAAATTTATTTATTGGCAAATAGACGTTGTTTTGTTTTGCCTCCAACTCACTTGTCACCACCAAAATTACCTTAACCCATAAATCCTTAATTTACCGCTCACATTCCACCCGTCTCCCCAACCATATAAACGCATCCCACACAATGTCATCTTTTCAATTCATTCAATTAATTTTCCTTAAAATTTGCAATATTTTTCGTATTACTTCATTTTTTTTAAATTGATACGTTTGTCATTAATCTATATAATTACATTCTTATAAGATCGTATAGAAATGAACAAGTTTGAATTGGCTTTCAAATAATCCAACATTTGCAGAATTATATAGATAAATACATTTGTAATTTTTCTATATGTTTGTACATATGTTGCGTGCCTGGGTGTATGTGTTTGTATGTATACACGGATATGTATATATGTATATGAAGACTCTACGTAAGATCAGAAGTAATACGTACAAAGCAACAATTGAAAGAATATGACTACAGTAATTTATGCAATACACAGAATAATAATATATGCATTATTAATTTTACACAGTGTATTTACAATATGTAACAAATATGCGCAAGTTTTAAACGGTTGTTTTTAATTTGCTTAATGTCCATTCTGCGTGTTTTATATAGATTATATATATAAAAGTGATCAATGTTTTACTTTATATACACATGAATATTCTTCAATCAAGCAGTATTTGGTGTGCGTACCAAATAATGGTAAAAATATTTTTCAAATATTCTCAGCAGAAAAATTTAAAATCAGAATTTCCGGGTACTTAGTTAACTTACTGTATTTACACATATATACCTATATATATATATATATATATATATACACATATATATATATACATATACAAGGTCGGAAAATATAATAGAAACGACCGATTTTGGATTTTTATTTTGAATTTTCTGCTATTCAAAGGTTTTTTCCTCTAATCTTGTAATTTTTCTTAAATGCTCGTTGTTTAACTTGTAAAATAAAAAAACAAAAACAATTGATTTAATGAAATTAATATTAAATTAATTAGTTTTAAATTTTTTCCCTTGGAAATAAAAATAGAAACGATGCTCTCAAAGACATAATACATAAACTTTTTATTAATTTTTTTTGCAAAATTATAATTTTTTTTAAATTTTTATGATTTTGGCAGACCTTGATTCTTTAAGATGGGCAGAAATAGTGGGATTAATGCTGTACTACTTGTATCTTGTATCTTGTACTTTTTACCGCAATTTTTCTTTGTTATGGGCATAAAACCCTTTCCTTTTAGTTTTTCAGATTGTTCAGAGCTATTCGATTCGTTTTTGGTCCAGAGACTATGCCAACCACTCTTACACGTACACTTTATTATCCTACAAATTTTTCTTTGCCAATGTTGCATTAAGTTTAAAATTATTATCCAGCGTTAAGTCCAACTTAAGTGGCATATAATCATTAGTATATGGTGGTAATATATTAAAAAGTATGTCCACAGAATCATATAGCTATATTTTTTGTTGGCTCAAAAATTATTGACCAACACCTGATACAGTGAAAAAGTTCTATAGTATTGTGTAGCAGTTGCCAAGCTTTGGAGTATATTTTGGGTGGAATAAACTGTTTTTCGGGCTTCTAACCATTAGTTTTTCATTACATCATATCTTAAATATATATTTATACCTTATTAATTCTTTATCGCATCAATATACCTTCCTTCAATTTAAGCGCCGTGAATGAAACCTTTCAAAATTTAGTGTTTTTTTATATTTACTTTTCATAGTAGTGGTACGTTTATATCCAAATGCGCTTTTTAATCGTTGCAAATCTTTTTTTCTGCATTGTACGACTTATGATCTTTAAATTCAAACTAAATTTTTACTTTTTTGAAGTTGGGATCGGTTTTATTTTTTAATTTTTGTACCAAGACACTGATAAAATTCTAGTATATATTGCACTTTCTGTATCGGTCTTCTGGTATTTCTGTGTTTTAGACTGCAGAATTTAATTTCATTAATAAAACAATTGATCAATTTGGCAATTTGAATGCATTCTTTCTGAGACTTTTAATATGTCTCACAATATAGTCACGGACATATTTCGACAAAAAATCAAAAAAAATTTATGATTTTTACAAAAAATGTTTTTTTTTATCCATTGATATTCTTGAATAGTTATTATATTTACCATAAAATTTATAAGAAACCATCTTAGAATCAAGAATATGACAAAAATTCACAGCGTTTCTATTATTTTTTCGAATACAAAATAGACGTCGGTTATAAATGTATTTAACCTGACGCAACTGACACCGAAATGTACTCAAAAATTAAAGTAAAATATAGTGAAAATATCATACATCTATACATTAAGTATAAAGTGTGGTTTAGCCTTTAAATTTGGCTAAAACAATGAATATTTGCGATTATTTGCTATATGCATATGTCGCTTCTATTATTTTTTCCAACCCTGTATATAAATAGAAAGTCGTTACAATTCTTAAAAAATTTTACATTTCCCGTACTTAATAATTGGACAGTTCGATTTAAAATGCTGATAAGTAACTTCAGCGCTGTACAATATTTTTAAGCAAGCAATAAATAAAAAGCAGCAAAAAAATGAGAGATTCAGAAGACTCTAGAAATTGTTATATATGTTGGCAGTGCTTGATATAGTCACTCTTCCACTCCTTTTTAGTCAAATTATTATTTTTTTTATTATTTAAAAAGTAAAGCGAATGAAAATGCTGTTTCCTTGCAATTGTAAATGATCGATATTTGACTGTATATAGAAAAATGCAAACGTTGATCTATTTCTATACGATCATATCCATTCTATAATTATATGTTAATCACGTAGAGCACGTTAAGGCTGCCTAAATATAGTTTTAAGTTTGCCTTTTATATGCCAGAAAGCATCGTATATATTTTTAGTACTTTAATTTTTTATTGACTGTTAATTTATGAATCTTCTAAATCTGAATTGTAATCATATTTAAACATATTAATTTTTTTTATTTAATGTGTCTTTTGTCTGAACTTAGTAATTAGGTGAGATAAGCGTTGCGCCATACCTTTTAATAATTAGATCTGCTTATTTTCGAATATTTTTGGATATCTACCGAAACTCTTTCCAAATTTCACTTACATATATTATTGATTATTAATATAAATTTATAAAAAAAATTTTATTTGTTCTTTAATTTTTTTATGCAAAAACTATTAGAAGTTGAAATAAAAAATATATAAAATGTATATGTTTACAAATTAAATAATCTTTTAAAGCGATTGTTTTTACCTATGCCGAATTCCTAATTCCTACTTATTAATATTATAAATCTAAAAATATATATCTATAAGTGATATAGAAATAGTATCACTTATTCGTTAACATTTCAACTGCAAAACTTTTAGGATATGGTTAATCCTCAATTGAAGGATATTTTATTTTCTGTTTTTATATAGTTTTGTTACGTCATTTAAATCCAACATACATATGTATACACCACTTAACTGATTATACACGAACATATATATATATATATATATAAATATATATATATATATAAATATGTATATATATATATAAATATTTATATATATATATATATTTATACATATATATATATATATATATATATATATGTATATTGATATTGCGTTGCTGGCATATAAATATAATAAATACATAATTAGTATGATTAATATGTTAATTAATTTACGTAAAAGTAATTATCGGATATTTGTTGTTAATTTTTATTAATTTTTAAGCCGGCGGAACCAATACGAGAGACTGAAGTGTAATTGAAAATTCATCAAGTACTTATTGTCTACTAATTAACGCAGCCATTATTATAACATACATATACACACACAGCCCGACAGAAACTGGTAGAAGCAATTTCTAAGTTCATTACTGTTGATGTTAAATTGCACAACGGTAAATAATTCAGTAATTAGGTAAATATTTACATATAGTTACAGTTTTACAGTTACATTAGGGTGGTAGGAGAACGTATTTTTAGGTTAGGTTAAACTCAAGCAGTCAATTAGTTATAGTTTGTTAAACCCTTGTGTGTGTATGTCTGCATGTGTCAAACAGACAAAGAACTATATGAAATTATATATATTTATAAATTTATATACATGATTTGTATACCAATTCAAATTAGTGTATTTATTTATGCAAGAGATATTTACGGCAATTGATATATAATATATAATATATATATATATATATATATTCACTAAAAATTATCGTTAATTAATTAAAAAGTAATTAATTTTTTTTTTTTTAAAATCATTTTGTCTTTTTGGAGCAACCGGCCAATATTTTGAGTCTAACAGATATATATGAAAAACCTCTAAAATTAGAATAAATTCAAGCAATATTTTTATATTATCATATAATAAAAGTTAATTAGAATTGTATAGTTATTTTTTTTTTTAAGAAATATTTTGAACGTAAGAGAATGAGAATTTCCTGAACAAGTTTTGAAGTATTATGATTATGAAGGGAATTAAAGCATTTTAAAACCAGCTAATAAATTATTAATAATTAATTAAAAAATTTAAGCCGTAAATATTCTAGAAAACAAACTCAATAGCAAATAAGCATACACAAATATAATTTCTTATTATTATAATAAAGAAAAACCACGTTAATGAAATTACAAATTTTCTTTTTTATATAATAAATAAAAACCACATAAATGAAAGTGGAAATAATACATATAATACTTAATATAAATAAAAGAAAGGAATAATGTAGGTCTCAGAAAACTGTTAAAAACTAAATAGCCGATACACAAATAAAAAAAATAATAATGGTTTGATTGAATTTTTGATGTGTTTTGTTTTAATCATATTTTAATCAATTTGTTATCAAACAATTATTATAAAAATTACACAATAAAAACATCAAGTAACATCGGTCAATCATCATCAGGAACAATAAATTCAACAACAAAAAATAGCAACAACAACTTTAAGCAATATTTTACATGGTCTTCTCCCTATTATCCGCCTTGACTACATCTGCTACTATCTTCTACTACTACTTCTACTACTACTTCTACTACTACTTATACTACTACTTCTACTATAAATTTAACATCTTTTGAAGTGTTTAACAATTGTTGAAACGTATGTAAAATAAAATTTTGCTTTCTAATACAAATCGCAGAATATATATACAAAACATAAAAAATCACTAAAGGTAAACAATTTGTATATATAAAGCATATATGTACTTACTGCCTTCATGCTTAGCCATGTACCTCTCTATATTGTACCTTAAAACTATGTAAAAAAAGAATGGAATAATAATAAGCGAAAGAAAGCGAAAAGATGTAGCTATATAATAGGTCCTTGAGTATACAAAAGTTTTGTAAATTGTAAACAATAGTTTTGGTACAATGATAAGAGATAAATAATGCCAAAATGTATTAAATCCGTAGAGTGTATGCAATCATTAGTAACATAAAACATTTTACAGCATTCTGGCAAGTAGACAAACAATATTTATGTTTAGTACAGTTAATTATGATAATATTTTCTGATGGTACAGAAGAATAATCCTATATAATATTATACCAATTATATCAAATTATACAATGAATATAATTATATATATAAATTATATATATAAATTATATATATAAATTATATATATATAAATTGAATAACTACCAACATTAGGTACAATAAGCATGTAGACACGATATCATTTAGGTGTTATAGAACGCTTTTTAAATGTGAAATACAATACAATCCACAAAAAAAAGAAAAAATTTTAAATTCGTAAATTTATTTTAATTGGATAACATCAAATCACACATACATACAAACACGAAAAGTAAATACGCGAAACATGTTGCAAAAGTTGTTCTTCTACATGCCGCCATCTTTGACCGTTAAATGAACAAAAATACGCATTCATAATACACAGCTAAGCAAATATAAATTATATATTTTTGTATTATGGACTATATATATATATATATATATATATATATATATATAGATATGTACTGCGAATAATTATATACGTATTAGAGTTTTTCTTAATCCTTCATCTGTCTTCTGTCTACAAGTGTGCGTGCGTATGTGTGTATGTATTATTATTACGCCGAAAAATGAGTAATTGATTTAAACATATTTTTCTGCAGATAACAATACTTTATTTGTATGTGTGAGTAATTTGTAAAATTATACTTGTTTTCTTTTTTCATTTTTTAAATATACTGCTGCTATTTTTATAGTTTATATTTGTATTAATGTGTATTTTCGAACTATTTATCAATCTGACTTTCAGCTTACTATATACTTTTACCTACTGACTTTTTTACACTAACAGCTTGTATGTTAAATATTGTGAATGTTCAATACTTTATATGTATGCCCACTTATTTGTCCATCAAACTTTCATATCAAATCTACAGGTGATCACGCCTTCTCGATCAGAGACATTAGAATGTCATCTTTGATATTCTTAAAATGGTTGTAACATATATATATATATATATATATATATATAGGTATATTTATATATATATATATACCGTCTCGATCAGAGACATTAGAATGCGATCTTATATATTCTTAAAACAGTTATGAAAATGCATATATGAATAACATTTCCTTTTGCTTACTGTCTCTTAACAATATAAAGCTTTAAACAATAAATGATAAACGATAAAGATGAAGTCTGTCCGAGCTGCTTACCCTTTAACGATCAATGTATATCCTGCGTACACATAAACATACACCAAATATTGTTTGTATGTGTCCAACACGCATGTTATTTCATAAATTAGTAATCAATTTTATTCCTTGTGTGTTTCTATTGCCGAAGTGCATTGTAAAAGGAGTATTTAATGATCTAAATTTTAATTAGTAAAAAATTACTTATACCATAACTTAATTGAAGTATCCGTTTTATATAATAAAATAAATATAATTTTCTTGATTTAAATTAGTTTTTATTTGTTTTATTTTGAATTTACATCATGCAAGTACGTATTTATATACTTACATACTTCAATCATATGTGTTCTATTACATACACATATACATGCATACATTAGTGCATGCTCATAACTGTGTACGTTTGTATGTAAATATATAAATAAGCATGTTGTATGTAATTATTTGAGTGGTTTTTCGTTATTATGCTTACTTATACTTAAATTATTATGCTTAATGTTTTTGTTTTTATGTTCCTGTTTTTGTTCGTTTGTTGTCTAATTTCGTTTGTTTCAGTTACGCGTAATCCGTGCATTCCGTTCGACACTGGAAGACCTAAGCGAACGGCGGTCAATGCACAGTTTGCATAGCTTACGTAGCCCTCGGACAGGCATGCCAACAAGCAACAGTGGTGTTCATCCGCTCTACAATTTAAATCTTCTGAACCCAAATTACAGTAGCAGCAAGCAACATCAGCCACCGCCAACGCAGCAACAGCAGCATTTGCCAAATGCAACACTGCCCTCCGATATATCTTTTATTGACGAAGACCCACAGCAGCAATTACATCGCACATTGCAAAACGGACACTCTGCGTCTGCATCCACATCCGCAACCACTCAACATTTCTATTCCCATTCCCCTTCAAAACCACAATCACACTCCAGTGCTAGATCAACTGGTAGCGGTTTTTCTGACGTCGTTTACAGCTTGAAAAAGCAAAATAGTGAACAGAATGAAACACGAATTTAAATTAGAGGTCATATTTAGATCACTACAACCATGCACACATACAAATACATTTATAATTACACTTTCGGTTGTATATATGCATGTGAAATGACATTGAAGTTTCCAAATAAAATTTACTTTTTGACAATTTTTGGAATACATAGTACATTTTTCTAAAAGAAATAATATATAAAAATAATAAATCAAAGTAATTTTTCTATCAAAAAAGCATATATCTTTGAAGTATGGTGCATTTTAGCTTCTTTCGAAAATCATATCCATAACCTCTAACATTTTCCATAATTTACTCCCAATTCTGGTTTAAACGTTATAAGCTTTAAAACCACATTAACATTTAATATATCTATTTTACATAATCAAACTGTAAAATACATGCAAGCATACAAACATAGGTACAATATTGGATTTAGACGGAAAACACATGCAAACATATATAAGAACACATACACTTATTCGCATATTCTTCCTCATGCCAGGTTCAACTTGAAGCCGCAAAAATTATTCAATACATATACAATGCAGAGAGAGGGAGCCGTACCGTATTTGATTTGATAATTCGATAATTATGTATTGCAATAAGATATTTTACGATTAACGCTTAGCATAATAGCAGTTGTTATTTGAGCGCATGATTTTTTATACTAAAAGCTTTTTATTTGTTGCATTAATGTATTATTAATACTGTGCTTGTATTACTAACTATACGACAATGTTGGAACTTTTATTTACTCTGGTACGTATGTGCGTGAGAATGAGATAAAATGAAATATAATAAGATAAATGAAATAGAGCAGTAATCTTTAGACATTACCTAATATGACTACGATGTTGAATGTGAGTTTCCCAATAATATTAAAAGATTTACATAATGAAGAGAAATAAAATAGTATATCTTAGCCACAAGATTAGTTAAAAATATAAACATCAATTATAACAACATCAAAATAATTAGCTTTTTATCGTTGCTTATAACTTTTAGTAGCTAAAACTGAAGATAAAAGAAATATAATTAAATATAATTAGATTCTTTTTATTATAATTTGTATTTTGTAAAAACGTAAAAAAAAACTGAAAAAAAGTGATTGTAACAAAAAAATTAATTTATTCATTTTTATTATTTTATAATTAAGCATAAAAAGTAAAATTTGTATATAGTTGGCGAATGTTAAATGTTCTACAAAAGTGAATTGATTTTTAAAGGGTTAGTTTTGATGTCCCTAGCTATATGGGCGAAAATACTTTTCTATACCGTTATTCTAAAAAATGTCATTCAAACTGGTTAAAAATGTGTTAAAGGATTTTTTGCTATGAAATTCCCTCGACATTCTTAGGTAACAATGTTTTTAGCCCCTTTGCCATTAAAAATAGCCAAAAGGGAGCTACTGGAAGTGTGCAAAATCAAAAAAGTATCCGTGTACCCATCAGTCCGTCTGCCCGTTCGACCGTCTGTCTGCCCATCCGTCCGTCCGTCCGCCCGAGTGTCCGTCCGTCCGCCCGACTGTCCGTCCGTCCGCCCGACTGTCCGTCCGTCCGCCCGCCTGTCCGCCCGACTTTCCGTCCGTCCGTACGACTGTCCGTCCGTCCGTACGACTGTCCGTCCGTCCGTACGACTGTCCGTCCGTCCGTACGACTGTCCGTCCGTCCGTACGACTGTCCGTCCGTCCGTACGACTGTCCGTCCGTCCGTACGACTGTCCGTCCGTCCGTACTACTGTCCGACTGTCCGTCCGTCCGACTGTCCGTCCGTCCGTCCGACTGTCCGTCCGTCCGTACGACTGTCCGTCCGTCCGTACGACTGTCCGTCCGTCCGTACGACTGTCCGTCCGTCCGTACTACTGTCCGACTGTCCGTCCGTCCGACTGTCCGTCCGTCCGTCCGACTGTCCGTCCGTCCGTACGACTGTCCGTCCGTCCGTACGACTGTCCGTCCGTCCGTACGACTGTCCGTCCGTCCGTACGACTGTCCGTCCGTCCGTACGACTGTCCGTCCGTCCGTACGACTGTCCGTCCGTCCGTACGACTGTCCGTCCGTCCGTACGACTGTCCGTCCGTCCGTACTACTGTCCGACTGTCCGTCCGTCCGACTGTCCGTCCGTCCGACCGTCTGTCCGTCTGTCTGTCTGTCTGTCTGTCTGTCTGTCCGTCCGACCGTCTGTCTGTCCGTCCGACCGTCTGTCTGTCCGTCTGTCTGTCTGTCTGTCTGTCTGTCTGTCCGTCTGTCTGTCTGTCTGTCTGTCTGTCTGTCTGTCCGTCTGTCTGTCTGTCTGTCTGTCTGTCTGTCTGTCTGTCTGTCTGTCTGTCTGTCTGTCTGTCTGTCTGTCTGTCTGTCTGTCTGTCTGTCTGTCTGTCTGTCTGTCTGTCTGTCTGTCTGTCTGTCTGTCTGTCTGTCTGTCTGTCTGTCTGTCTGTCTGTCTGTCTGTCTGTCTGTCTGTCTGTCTGTCTGTCTGTCTGTCTGTCTGTCTGTCTGTCTGTCTGTCTGTCTGTCTGTCTGTCTGTCTGTCTGTCTGTCTGTCTGTCTGTCTGTCTGTCTGTCTGTCTGTCTGTCTGTCTGTCTGTCTGTCTGTCTGTCTGTCTGTCTGTCTGTCTGTCTGTCTGTCTATCTGTCCGTCCGTCCGTCTGTCTGTCTGTCCGTCCGTCCGTCTGTCTGTCCGTCTGTCCATCCATCTGTCCGTCCGTCCAACTGTCCGTCCAATCGTCCGTCCAACCGTCCGTCCATCCATCCGTCCGTCCGTCCGTCTATCCGTCCATCTGTCCGTCCGTCCATCCATCTGTCCGTCCGTCCATCCATCCGTCTACCCATCCGTCCATCCGTTTATCCTTCCAACCGTCCGTCCATCCGTCCGTCCGTCCATCCATCCGTCCGTCCTTCCGTCCGTCCGTCCGTCCATCCGCCCGTCCGTCTGTCTGTCTGTCAATCTGTTTGTCAATCTGTCTGTCAATCTGTCTGTCAATATGTCTGTCAATCTGTCTGTCAATCTGTCTGTCATTCTGTCTGTCAATCTGTCTTTCAATCTGTCTGTCAATCTGTCCGTATGTTCGTAAGTGGTTGAGCAAATTTAAAATCTAGATTCGTTATTTTCGTATGCTATACGTGTTTGTTTTGGATTTTTGAATTTCCTCCCTTTACCACCGTACTAAAAAAGTTAACCATAATTTTCAACCAATCAAATTATTATTTTATTTTATTTTTTTTGTCTAGTCAGAGCACTATTGTTAACTCGATTTACTAACACAAACTTATGCAATAGATAAGTACATTCGTATGTATTTATATGATAATTATAAAAATTATGCATATGCTGTTGTACGACACTTGTGCAGTATGTAATATTTGTAATATTTTTATATTAGATAAACAATTAGTGAAATTATATGTTAATTCTTAATATGTACATAGCACACACTCAATTATATTTTATTATTAGTTTAATTGCAAATGCTTAAATATTCTGTAACCTTATGTTAGTATTCACCAACATATATATATGTATATATATATATATATATATATATATATATATATATATATTCGTAAATACATAAAAACTGGATTACATCTATTTATTATTTGGTTTTAGCGTAGTGGCAACAATCATTAATTTTCAAATCAGTCATCATTTCGTAAATACCTATTTATCCTTAACACCTACCTCCCTTAAAATTCTTCTATATAAATATTTAAGTATTATAATATTATTATAATATTGTGAACACTCATTCACATGCGTATGCATTTTATTCATACATGTGCCAATGCAACAATTGTATACGCTCCATGCATACAAACCGTGCATTACCAACATATGTGTACGAATCATGTATGTGAATAACAGAAGTGTGCTCCAATATTATATACAACTTGAATTCTAATTTAAATTTTTGCTTTTGATTTGTAATATTTTGATATATATAAATGCTGGAAATGAAGAAAAAAAATACAATTTTTATAAAGTTGAATTTAAAGACATTAGAGAATTTTATAAAAATGTATGAACATCATACTAATTGAAGGAATATTAAAATGAAATCAATTAAAATAAAGTAGGCATTGTAATTTTATGCCATTTAATTAAATATTAAAAATGGAAATGAATACTTTTAAATATTGAATAATATATGGAGCATGATGATCCATACATTATATATAAATATATATATATATATATAGATATATATATATATATGTATATATATATATCAATATTTATTTATATATATATCAATATTTATATATATAAATATTTATATACTAATATATAGATACATATATCTGTATATAAATATATATATATATAAATTAAATTTATCCAGCATCTCGCTTTACTGCTTCGATATTTTAACTGACTTCACCTATTTCTCTTCCCACTTCTTTTTTTCTGTATTTTACTTTCTCTCTCTCTCTCTCTCTCCCTCTCTCTCTCTTGGATTTTTGAAGGTAATAGGAGGAGAGTTGCAAGAACGCTTGATTCCGGTACCGTATAGCAAAAGCAACACTGATCAAGCTGTAAGCCTTTCTTTATTTTACTTTAAACTTATTCACACAATGTCAAGAGAATGTTAATACTAAAAGCTGGAATTATTTTAAATAAGCGGTTGATTGGAATCAATATAAGCACGATTGGTTTTTAAAGAACTATAGTAAATATATATGTATATATATATATATACTATACTATACTAATGAGGAGCCGATGTTTAGTTTCGCTTACAAAATATTCAGTAATTAAAAAACTTTCGTGATTGATTTAAATCTAATAATCAATTAGCTCAATGTATTTAATATACACTTTTCATTTGAGAGATGGCATGTTAAAATTTGATGAGATCCTTAGCATGTTTCTTGCATTGCATGTAGCAAAATTAATTATTTTATTATTATCGCAACTGAGACCAAAGTATTTAAATCGAATAGTCTTAGTCGATAAAAAGTATTCAACAAATATATATAAATATTTTACGCTTTGCTTCTCGTTACAGCTGTTTTACTTTTTTTTTGTTTTTATTTTAATTTGCATGCTGTTTATCTACACATTTCGCTTGAGGCTAACTATATTCTAGAAGTTTCTTTAAATTCCTGCACATGCACACAATCACAGGAAAAAGCACATTCATATTTTTACCAGTCAGCATTTCATTAAAATTGTAAACTGGGTCAGGATATTATGTCTGTCAATGCTTAGCTTTAATACACATGTTGCATTAATGGCCTCTGTGTTTCTTTATTATGTTTTGTTTGTTGGATTTTTATATTTATTTTTACGTTATCATACAAACATAAAGACCATATATGTATATATGTATGTATTTATATAAATTCATCAATTTTTGAGTTAGACTAATTTAAAACTGTATTTTCTTTATATTGTTGTTTCTGTCTTTCTTGTCACTGTTCTTGGTGTTGTTTTTCTTTTCTCTTCTTTTTTTCTCTACTTGACTTGCGCGCCTAGATACGTGTGGTGAACGCCTTCCGGCAAGGCCTCGACGCCCGTTACGGTGAACATACCAACACTTCACTGGCTGAGGTGCTGCGTAAGCAGACTTCGCTGAGCAAACGACTCTCGGAGACATCTTCTCTTGAGTATGCCGATAATATACCCGATGAGCTGACCATACCCGAAATAGATGTTGAGCGTTTATCATCCCACAGTCACACTGAAACTGCTGTGTAAGGTTAAATAGTCCACCATGCACATACATTGTACACCCAAAGACATACTCATTTTATTAATACATACATACATTTATATATGTTCTATGTAACTGTAACACAAGTGACGGAAAACAAACAACTAAAAACAGTTTTAGATAATATACATACTTATAAAAATATACTTAACACACAACCTGCGAACTGAAGGATTGATAGATGCATACATATGTGTCATTTTTAAAGCTGATATAAATCTTTAGCAACTCTCTCTGTTGGCTTACGTACCTACATATTTAAGTAGAAACATACACATTAGGTTTGTGTGTAAAAGAATTACAATGTTTTTCCTTTTCGTGTTGGGTGTGTGTGCGACTGTTGGAAAATCAATTAAACAAAGTGCAAACCTGTTACATTTGGATTTCTATTTAGGATGTATAAATAAGAGCTATAAAAATTCATAGTTTCATATGTATGTGCATATATAACAATGTAAACAAAACTTAAAAAAAGAACAAACATCTACGCAAATACATATGAATATGGACGAGAAATACATAAAAATAGTGAAAATTGAATAATAGTTATTATAGTGAAATACATATAAAATACTTATGTATGTATATATAAAAACTTTTTAAGTCCTAATCTGAACACCTCCTAACCATTAAGTCAACCACACCAATGCACCAAGAAATCCTAACATTACGACGATTACGTGAAAGCCAGTAACCTTACCTTACTTACATAAAACAAATAAAATTATCAATAACAAGTTTTAATCTTTTAATATTATTATTAAAATATCTTTCCCTTACGTAAGTAAAATTATAAAAACGGCTTCGACTCATACATTACAAATATCGAATAATTAGGCATTCGGCTAAATCGATCAAACTTATAAACGCGCATGTTTCCAATGTAGATTTACTCAAATGTGCCAATTTTTTTAAGGTTAAGACAAAGCCAACTACAACAACAAATACGCAGATATCCAAAATAATGATATGTTCTACTGTTTTGCATCAGGTGATTTTGACTTAACGTTGTTTCAGTCAGTTATTGCAGTTGAATAAGATTATTTGGCTATGAAAAAATCAAGAAAAAGAGTGAGTTTAACAGAATATACGACTTAACGGTTCAACAACAGTTTTGAACAGGGATATTCAAATCAGTCGTACAACTTGCAAAGCGACAATATAAGGGCTACGAAACTAAACGATTAAGTTATAACACATAATCGACCGTGTTGAAAATCAATTTTTGAAGGAATATTAATTTTTATAAACCGTTTTTATACTTATTTACTTACAATTGTATAATGCACGTTTTTTCTAAATCCTATTTACATATTACAAATAATTAATAGGAATGCAAACTACAATATACAGTACCATAAAATGCTTAAATTAAATGGGGCTAATGTTGATGGCCAAATGTTATGACAAGTGGTAGAAGAGCTCCACATACCATAGTAATAAGTTCACTAAAGCGCATACCTTGATTGTGTGAATGGATCGAAATATTGGAATTTGGTTCAATTAAACCAGCTTCCCGAGATTCCTCTATTACATGGTAATCGTATTGAACTTGAGAACCTTTGCGCTGATGGCCACTCGGACCACTCTGTGTTAATTCGGGTAAGACATGTACTGTGGCCACATATAAAAAAGTGCCAGCAGAAAATAACATTGCTATTCCTGTTGCATTTACTGAATTAAGCGTTTCCTTTTGTTCCTGTCCAATACCAAAATATGTAAGCAGTGTCAGCACTGGCGCAGACAATGAAAATATTCCAAGATGCTTTCGTATTTGTTGTCGGTCAACTTTTTCATGAAGCAAAAAACTTACTAAACCAAAGGCAGCTGGCGCCTTGTGCAGCATTATAGCTAAGAATACAATGATTTCAACATCCTGATGGCTAGTCGTTGCAGCAGCACCCAGGGCGACTCCATCAGCTAGAAAATAAATAAAAGTATTACTTAATAATTATTTTTATTAGCTTTAATGGGATGTATAATTTTACCCGCAGCATGTACTACTAAACCAAGAGTTGCGGTAATATTTTTATCACTTTCATTTCCATTCTTTGATTTACGTTGAGAAATTTGATCTACGAGCATCATAAAAACAAAACCCAACACGAGGGAAAGTCCAATTGTACGTGAATAATCCCTTTGCTCAAAATCGGCTGTCAACTGTGCTGCTTCTGTTACTTTTGTATGCGAAATCTTATTGGTATCCAAATATAATGAACGTATACCTTCTGGTATAATGACGGTCAAAGCTGTGCCTACCAGTAATCCTGCTCCAAGCACCGTAACAAACTTAAGTTTTTCCTTGAATGTAAAATTATGATTGTTTTTCATTTACTTTTTATTTTAACTACGTTTGCATAGGTACCTCACTTAGTTTCATTACTAAAGGTATACTACCCGATAGATAGGATCCTACTAACATCACAGCCACTAGCAATATAAGAATTATTGTCTCCTCAACCATGATCAAAATAATTTATATTTATTGTTTATATTTTGCCAACTCAACTATTTGTTTTGCCCTGATTTTCAACATTCGAAGTTGTATATAGGAATTTGGTATTTTTTTTTTCAATAAAGAAATAGAGTTTTAATTATTATAGTATACGGGCACACTGATTTTATTCTTCACTTAGCATTTGGTACTCTTGCTTATCATCGCCATGCTGCAAAAATGTTAATGCTAATTAACAGCATAACAGCTGATTGTTCGCGTATTGCCAGGAAGTCAGTATATTGTCTTTTTCTTTAATAAGCCAACTAAACTTCAACCAACTTTTATTTAATATAAAAGGATTATTATTTTTTTTTATTTTTATAGTTCAATCCTTTGTCTAGTAAATTATATCAATCATTACTCTTTGACACGATAGATCAAAATAATAAAAGTTTAAATTTTAGTTACATTCAATATACTCACTGCTAATTTAATTTTTTTTGTGTAGTTAAATGTTATTTTTAATCCAAATTGCTGGTAGATATCGTACACACAACAGTACACACTGTTATTACCCTGTGGGGACCAGGGCTGCCAGATTTTGAAAGTGTGAAATGGCTGATTTCAGCCACTTTCTGAGGAAAAACTGAATCGTTGAATTTTTTTTTTTAGTCCACGATCAAAATTTTCGCCTTTTTCTTCTACCACCTCAATTTGAAAAGTGGCTGAAATGATATTTTTAGTGGCTGTGGGCCTCGAAAAGTGGCTGAAACAGCCACTAAATGGCTGATCTGGCAGCCCTGGTGGGGACATTGTGGTTCACTGTTGTTTAACATTCAAGGCATGTTAGATTTATTGTCCGCTGTTAAACTGACTAGCGGACAAAAAATTACTAAGCTGCTGTAAAAATAACAAAGTTGGTACATTTTTTAAATATTTCCTAGTTACAACAAAATAAAAATGTTTATAAGTTATGTATATAAACAAACATATGCATATGTGTTTATAAAAATTTATAGGAATATGTATGCTAATGCGTTCATATACAATTTATAAATATGTATATATATGTATATATATATATATATATATATATATATATATATATATATATATATATATATATATGTTTATTAAATCCAAGTGTTGAAATAAAATAATTCTTATATTAATTAAATTCTTTTAAAACACAAATATAAATGATATATTTTTAAAATATTTGCTTATACTAAAGTTGTATTTTTTAATTTTTCTTAAAAAGATTAACTATGGGTAATTGTCTAAAAATAAATAGCCCTGATGATATTTCACTATTACGAGGCAGCGTTAGTTTAAATGGTCAGGATAATGGACCAATGCCAATATACCAGGTATGTTTACAATGTAACTAATTTACTTATAAGTATACAAATATAACTACATATTTTTATCTTTATGTATTTACAATTTACTTGTAGCATGAGCCACTACCACAAGTATTATATCCAACATCGTCTGTTGGTAATTCCAACTCTACACACCAAAGTCACCTGTCTGAAGAGGATCACATTAAAATAGCAAAACGATTTGGTCTCGTTCAGCATTTACCAATTGGAACTTATGATGGTAACTCAAAGAAAGCACGAGAATGCGTAATTTGCATGGTAGACTTTTGTGTGGATGAAGCGGTACGTTATCTACCATGTATGCATATTTATCATGTACATTGCATTGATGATTGGCTAATGAGAAGTCTTACCTGTCCAAGTTGTCTGGAGCCTGTTGATGCAGCTTTACTAAACAGTTATGAAACAACATAGCACAATAAATGGACACCATGTGCAGAGCTACTTCAATTAAAATAAGCTTTTTTTCTATTAAATATTGTTATTTTTATTTTAGAAATGTAACAGGTAAGGCTGTGCCTTTTCAACGGAATAGTGCAGAACTCCAAATTTGTTTTTTAAACATATTTGATTGTTTTATCTTTAATTAATTTAACGAATTATATGTAAAAAATATTAATATAATTTCATGACACTATCATAAAACTTATTTAAAAACGTAGTTTAAACTATATATATTCTTTGTTTAATAATTATTTAAATAAATAATCATATAATATTGTATTAAACAGTCAGCTTAGTTTTAAAATCCTTTCTACAATCGTTTGATATTACAAAGAAAATCCTAAAGAAATGTAAGTGCACATTAAATAAACGCATTAATATCAGATAATAGATGTACTAAATTTATGGGAGTCCAAGTTATAAATTATTATAGAACACATCATGAAAATTTCGTCTATAATTTAAAATCAGTTAAAATTGTAATTTGTCCGTTATATTTATATAATGCCATATGTTTATATAATATAGTAGCACAAATATTTAAAATATAGTCAAATTGGAATTGTCCATTTTAAATTAATAGAATGACGGGCCTTGTGTTTTATGTGTGTGCTTTTTGTTAATAGGAGGATTATTGGGAAGAAGAGAATAAACCATTATAAAAAAAAAATAACTTTTGCTTAGGCAACAGATTGCAGTTGTCATCAGATGAGCAGCATCAAATTATTTGGAATGTTTTATTACACATACATACTGGAGCCTCCTACCCTCCACGTTTTATAATGATATAGTGTCTGTTGAATAACTTATGAATAATGTAATTCAGAATGTACATAAAGAATGGTGCATTTATTAAGTACGCAAAAAATAAATTCAATTGGTAAAAAATTGTGCTAATAATCGTGCTTTTCGAGTGCCTTTTTCCCTTTTCAAAAGCCAAGCTGTTAAGAAAAGAGTACGTCAACGCTTACCATATCATATAATGTTAACGAAAGTTTCTAATATATTTCAAATACAGTAAGGGATTATTTTCTTTGAACTTCTCATGTCTGTGAACTGGAGAGGCTTCGAATTAGTTAAACTAATACACCCCTTTAAATGAAGAACTTATACTCCCTCATTAAATGCTTGAACGTTTGAAAACAAGAATGGAGCCAAGGAATTTGTATAAACAAGTAAGAAATCTGTAGTCGAGTGTACCCGACTACGAGAGCCCCTTTGCCTACATATACAGCTATACTCACACATACACACAGTTTTGCACGTACTTACCCATGGCGCGCGCCTTTTAGTTCTATATCACGGTACTTAATGTTGTATAACTTCCGTGTTTATTGTTAAATCTTAACGAAATTCGCAACGTAGATCAAACACAATCTTTTTTATGAGTGCCAAAACGAATTTTGATCGGTTTAAAATTGTGCCTTATAATCGTTTTTTTTGAACTGCAGGGGTCAGGGGAGGAAATTCTTAAATCTAAAACTAACTCGTATAGCGTACGAACAAATCTATAATCCAAATTTCGATGCTCTAGCTCTTATATTGCGCGAACTTCTAAGCCCCCCGCGCCACATAACACTACTTTTAATGACCCAATTTGATTAATTACCCAGATTTACAACATTGATCAAGAATCGCCTAAATATGATGTGTGCCAAAAAGAAATTTAATCAGTTGCAAATTGTGCTTAATAATCGTTTTTTTCAAAATTCGGGGGTCAGTGGAAGAAATTACAAAATCAAAAGCAAACTTGTATAGCGTACGAAAATAAGAAAATTTGGTTACTCTAGCTCTTATATTCTCTGAGAAACAGGCGTTCATACGGACTCACTGACAGACGGACAGGGCTAGATCGATTAAGCCAGTCGTCTTGATCAAGAATATATATACTTTATGGTGTTTCAGATGATTATTTCTATGTGTTACATACTTTTGGATTTTGCACATTTCCAATAGCTCCGCTTTGCTTCTTTTTTACAAAAAGGCAAAGGGGCTAAAAATAAAAGTATGTATGCATATAAAAATATGTATCTCCGACTTTACCAAACATATATCTCATTGACTATGATCATGAGTCCCCAATTAAATCAACGCAGTACTTACGATTATAAAGTACAATTTTCAAGGAATTAAATTCCTGTATTATAAACATGTAACTATTTCAGCAGAAGTTATCTACTATACTGTAAATGTTTACAGAAAATCTTGTAGTCGGGTTTAACCGTTCTTACTTGTTTTTGTTTCCTTTCTGGTTATTTTTTAACCAGTTTTTGTTTTATTGTTATAATTTTGTAACGACTTCAGTATATAGGTATTACATATGTGCAACATTCCAGCTACGGCTGGTTCAAATTTTAATCATCAAAGCTAGATGAAAGCAGAAAATTCGCGGCTAGTTCTTCGTCTTTTTCACAGGCAAAATAGGCTTGCAGTACAAGAGCTTCCGGAAAACCTAGTGCCTTAAGCTGTAAAAAAAGAGGTTTGGAAACTTAATGTTCAACTTTGTAAATTAAAATGTAGTAATTAATTATAAATACCCGTTCAATAGCATCTTGGTCTTGTGGGGTCAAACGTATGGTAGCCAGACTTTCTTGTTGTAGGTTCCTTTCAGAACCGACATCTTCATTCTCAGTGACAACAGCTACACGCTGATTATCAGCACCAGCAGTAGAACGTTGCACTTCCGCTGCCACATCCTGTATGGTAGATGCAGCTGATAGGTCTGTACGCCTTGAATTTAATGCGAACTGTGCGCGACCACCCAAGCGTTGTTGAGCATTATCACCAACTTCGCCTTCCAAAGGTTGGTTTAACATATTTAAAAATGCATCTTGATTCTCCGAAATAAGCTGCAAAAGTGCTGGATTTGTTTGTCCAATCTATTAAATTAATTCAAGTTAAATTAGGGATAGGCTCCAATTAATATAAAACTTACTTGTTGTAGGACAGCATGTAATAGATGCGGATTTTGATAAATAAGAGACCGCATTTGTAAGAATTGTGGTTGACTACGTAAAAACTCAAATGGGTCTAAAATGGATATACATTTTTATAAAAATTTAACCAAATAAATGTTTTCTTACCAGCAACCGAATCAGTTGGTAGATCATGCGCATTTGCCTGACGTAAGTTGGAAGCTCTGTTAGGTTGGTCTTCATTCCCCGGATTATAGAGATTGCCATCCTGTGGTATGCCTGTAATCAAGTATTCTACAGCTCGTTCAGGATTATTAAAACTGGCTGCCATCGCGCGCTCAACTTGCTCACGGGCATAGCCCATTTCAACCATTGATGCAACTGTGCGATTGTATTCGTCGCCCATAAGTAAACTAGACTCGGCACGTGTTTGCAATGAAGCATTAGCTAGCTCACCAACTAAATCAATACCAGAAAAGTCACTAATAGCACCTATTTCGGTACTTGCAGAGGACACTGTCGAAAGTGTTGGCACAGTACTATGAGCAGGAGCTGTATGGCCATCATTTATTGTAGTTTGTAGATTGTTGCTGATTTTTTCCGCGCCTGTAGCAGTTGCTGATTTATCATTTTCTTTTTTTTCATTCTTTATGTCTACCAGTGCATTAGCGCCTTCAACTGCTTCTGTTTTTTCATTGGCCTGTTCTGCTGCAACTTTTGGCTGCTGAACGATTATTGCGGCTGTGTTTGTGTTCATGCTACTGTTGTTGTTTGTACTGATGTCCCGAGTCAACATAACCACTATAAACTTTTTCTCGTCAACTTTATATGTACTGATTTTTTGTTCATCTGTTAGTATAACGCCTTAAAAATGATAAAATGTTTATTAAGAAAATAGATATATTAAACAAAACAACTACAAATAATATTAAATTCGTACCAGCGTAAATCAGTTTTTGTTTTTCTACAATATATTCCGCACCACGTTCATTAAAAATTTGTTTTTTTAGTTCTAAAACCTAAAAAATATAAAAATGTATATGCATTTGTATGTAAGTCATGTATACAGATAAATAAAGATTTTGTATGTGTATAATTACCGTTTTTTCCGGGTCAAAATCAATTGTAAAAGTTTGTTGCTGTAGATTCTTTACAGTGATAATCATTTTTCAAACTATTTTTAAGTTTTCTGTTGCGGTTTTAATTTCTGTTTTTTCGCTTCGCTCTCGTTTTTTTTTTGTCCTCACAAAAATTGTTTGTCATCGACACTGTGTCACACTCTGGCAGCTCTACAAAAATACTGTCGTTAACAGAGCTTTAACAGCTAGACGCGTCAAGTGTACTAAATAATATTTAGTAAATATACATTCAGACATCACTAGCAACAACAGCTATAAATATAACAGAACTTTTATATAATTACTCCTACTTAATGTTTCAAACGATTGACTTATGATTAAATTTTTGTAATAAGCTGAAATGAATTTGTTTTATATTATAATCTTAGAGTATATTTTATTTCTAATTTCTTATTAATTAGATTGGATGTTATTCAATAAACTAATAAATAGAAATAAAGCCAAATAGCAGTACCCTCAGTATTGATACCCAATACCTAAAAAAGATATGGCAACACCAAAGTAACTGTCAATTGCGAATCTCGTTGAATAAAACTCAATGAGACTGCGCATGTTTTATATCCATACCCAGTAAGAATTATACAATACAAATAACCTTTTTCATCTCTTTTAAAGAAGTTAGGTGTAAAGTTCAACCAGAAATTTGCTTAAATTATATTAAAAAAAAAAGGTCAATAAAAATGCTTAAAAAGCCCTTAACGAGAAAAAAATAATAGGCTAACGGAAAATCCTTATAATTTTTGTGTAATACATAAATTTTTAGCAAATCAACAAATAATTTGTGAAGCAACCAAAACATTCTACGAGTTTTTATACTTGCAAAACGGGTCAGTCAAAAAAAGACATTCCAATTAGTTTAAATCTAATTACAAATATTAACGTGTAAAAAAAACTTAATTGCATATCTATTCATACATACATATTAAATATACGTATTTAATTAGATTACATGCTTTAACATAGAGATTCGTATCCATATTAATTTACGTCCACAATGTTTTCATTTGTGTGTGTAATTGTGTTTATGTATATTTGTGTATATGTATTTTTGAAACAAGTTCACAAAATTTCTTGTTAAATTGACTGTATATATTGGTATTAATATATCCGTGAATTGAGTAGTGAATCTGTGCACCCATTAATGCTTGCATGCGTGAATAAGTATATATGAGTTATGTTTAGATTAATATGTATGTAGAACGTGAACGTGAATGAAAATTAGCTCAATAAAAAATATTTAAGCTTAGTTTGCACTACTATGTACAAATAATATTTGTAATAAGAAAATATTAAACACAGTTGGTTATACACAATAACGGAAAGTATATCGTTAACTTATATCAAGAACCGTAGGATGTTAGGGAATCCAAGTAAATTAACCCAATTTAATGAAAAAAAATTATTTATAAAAATCTGTTTTGTTAAACATAAAGTTTTCTGATGTCGAGAAGGCAAGAAGATGCCGTTCCTTGCTTTTAATTTCGGTCTAAAACGGAGTTTGAAAGCGGAACAGACAAATACGGAAGTACAGGGTTACTTTAATGCGAAAACAAAATCAGATATTTGTTTCTGCCGTACTGTAGTCTCTACAAGGGTAACAGTAAAATATAAAATATGACGGTACGTTAATTTATATTTATATGTATAAAATATATTTCATAAGTAAATCTATTTTAATTTCTATATATCACTGTTAGCACTATGCACGAGACAATGCCTTATCCAGTGAAAACCGACCAATTAGTAGCTCCATTTATAATTATGATGATTCACAAAGGAGATATGCATACACATATGATGAATGCGGTGATGTTTCAAGGACTTCAGATGAATATATTACTACCAACGATATGGATTGGCCTTGTTCCGATGTTCAACTATCCAGTTATGCCGAAGGTAGCTTTAATAGAAATTATCCATTCGATAATATGGAGGATGAACATGCAACTGATGATATAACGACTGAAGACTATTGGCAGGATAATGTTACACTTCCAAATGAAAGTGGATATGAATATGAACGTGGTACAACATCAAATTTACTGCCGACAGTACCGGCATCGGACATTGGTTGTGGCTCAACGTTAAGGGATACAGAAGGTATGTACCGAAAGAAAAGCAAACGCTTTGGTGTCCGCTTGCCTGCCGCACCTGCCAACATATCGTCGTCAGAAACAACAACGATGTTGGCGGATAACTCAAGGTATATAAGCATGTCACCACACGCCATTTCCTACCAAAATGATGTTAATATAGCTCAAAATAATTTAAATAATGTTCACGATGGTTACGCAACGCATGCTGGTTTAATAGATGAAAGAATTGGCAGTTTCATTAGTTTACCATCGGCGCCAACGCGTATGTTACCACAACCACAACAACGAACACGCTCTTCACAGCAAATCTTTAAAGACGACAACAATCTAGATCAATTCAGAGATGCTTCAGGAAATGAAATGAATTCTGTTTTTATTAGAAAATGCAACAGATATTTAGGAAATATGTCAACACGTACAGACATCATCAATGCATCAGTAGCTACCACTACAACTACATCAGGGACCAGCAATTATGATGTCATCTGCCAAATGTCACGACCCTATACATCTATGCTGCCTCTCGACTACACTGATTACTCAGATTATACCTATAACCTAGATAATTTGTCAACATATAGTGATACACCGCCAACTTGTAATGTACAGCATAAGCTACAGCAGCAGCAACGCAAATTCTCCCTTATGATGGCAATGACAACAGCTTCTGTGATAGCATCTGGTGAGACAAGGGTGCCTGTGCAGCACACCCAGAAACGCACCGACAACTACTTAGCATCCGCATCAGCTATAGCTTCAGCTTCAACGACAATTTCACCAATTGAATCCACTGTTGTCTCTTTAGCTAATGAAACAGGCTGCTGCACCAATACCACTACAATAGCTTCATTAAGCTGCCCAAAGTTTGACGGGATAACAAAGACAAAACCGACGATAACTGCGACCACTAGAAAATTGCCAAAACGTCTACCGTCACCCCCACAGTTAAAAATCTTATCGTATACAACTGTGGCTCCATTGCAAACGCATTCTCAATCCTTTATAACTACTAAAACTAGTACCATAAACACCACCGACATGTGCTCATTGCAAGTCGATAAAATTCATCGCACAAAGCAGTTGCCACAATTACACATGCTAAAACCTAAATTTAATGAGAATACAGTTATTCCTATCAACTCTGAAGATAATAGCATGAGAGAAAATATATCAAAAACAGCGACAATAACAGCACCAGTTGAATCTAAATTTACGCCAGAAACAAATATTACATTAAGTGAACATTTGGCTAATACTACCATGTCATTAAACATAGTTACAAATTCATTTACAATGCCAACAATGATTTATTCTGATGTTTCATGCTTAAATAACAAATATACGCCAAGCCAAAGTTTGACAACATATATGTCACATACATTAGATACATCAACTTCAAAAACTTCATTAGTTATTGATACAAGGAGTGGGCAATATGTTAGCTCTCCTACAATTGAATCTTCTGTATTAAAATATTCTTCATTCATTAAAACAACAGCAACAAGCACTTCATCAACAACAACCACTTCATCAGCAACAACAACATCAGCAGATGCTGCAGTGAATGTATTGAGTTCAACAACAGCATCATTTGATATATCTGAATATTTAAAACCTTTAACATTAGATTCAATTCAATTAAATAATATGAAACAAGATATTGGTACCGAAAACATTAATACAAATATCGAAATGTCAACGTGCAACACAACAACTAAATTCACATATGCGACACAATTTTCACTATCATCATTGGAAACCCATAACCTAACTGAATCTCCATCAATATCTAACTGGACAAAAGATAGTTCTGATAATATTGATTTACTATCGACTACAAATTCTGGTGCCGAATCAATTATGAGTCTAAGAACAACAACAACAACAGCAGAACCTTTAAGTGACACTTCATCCATTTTGTTGTTATCTAAGAGTGAGGGTAATAATACTAGGGCTAGTAATGATAGTTCTTACTCATTAAATTATTCTCACGATAAAATCACAACTTTATATAATGTCAATAAACTGTTCACAACAGCTGTTGCCGACAATGAAAGTCCAGTTGCAGCTTTGACAAAGGCATCACTTATCGATACCTCTACGACACCAACACCAACCCTAACATATGTGGATTATATGAAAAAATTTGAACTACCAGACCTGCCGCCCATTCTTGAAATAGGAAGCACAGCATCAATTATTACAACAACAATTGAACCGACAACAACAACAGATTCAGCAAGAACAATTGCAGAAAGAATTGATTTAGAAAGAACAGCTGCAGCAACAATAAATACAGCAACAGCAACAACTACAGAAAGAATTGATCCAAGAACAACAACAAAACCATTACTTTTCGATGCAGATTTGGCTAAAGATCATAGCCCATTGAGTATAGATTTTGTGGTGTCACATAAAGAAACTTTGAAGCCACCAACAAAAGATGTTAATAATATTTGGTCCATGCCTTTATTACCGACATTCAAAACGGATCTGTATTTAGCGGAAGAAGGAACAGGATTGGTTCAATCAACACTGAGTAATTTTACTTTGGATAAAACTTTCCCAGAAACATCAACAACAACTGACGCAACATCAGTAATCGCCTTTGACGATAGTTTCTATGATAGTTTTAATGTTGATTTGTCGGCGTTAACAGAAACAATAGCACATATTGAAAGTGATACATTGTTGAGCACAGCTGCAAAGGATGCAGGTTCAAACTCAGGTAACAATGAATCACAGGGCGGTTATTATAAACCTTTAACAAAATCTGTGGATTTAACTATACAAGTTACGCAATCGCCACCAACACCGCAGAAAGCAAAAATGGTTGCAACCAGTGTTCTCGGGGGACTTTCGAAAGGAATTAAAGGTGGCTTAGACGGCATGTTAGCTGGAGCATCTAAACAACAACAACAACATCAACAGCAAGAACACCAATTGGAAAGTAGCTGTAGAAGCAAGAAAGGTTTTGGCTTCGCTTTGGCATCAAAAATAGTACCAAATGTTGGTGGTTTACTTTCCAGTAGCAGTAGCAGTATTTTCAATAAACACGACATGACAACAATAGCTACGACGATTTCTACAACAACAGCACGAGCAGATATGACCAAACCTTATAATTATGAAAATGAATACGAACAAGATAGTGAAATACTCATATCAACACCAACCATGGCATATATCAATTGCACAATGCCACCCATAACAATCATGTCCTATAACACTGCATCTGCAGCAATGGTTCCTGTTCAATACACGACAAGAAAAGTAAATCATGACATTGACTATCTCAATAGCAATGATGAGCAGACACAGAATTTTGCAAAGGAACTATTAACCAACGGAAATTCTAACACAAGAATGGACTTTTATGATGAATATGGTTATAACGAACACCCTTCGTATCACACATCAAGAGAGGATCAGAAGGACTTTAGTTGCTCTAATCAAATGGATATAATTAACAACTTTACAAAGGCTGAAACCATTACCGATGCACGTACGCAATGTGAAAGTACACTTTCCCAAGCGATTGTAAGCGATATAAATATATCGAAAACTTTTAAACCAGTAACTGAAAAAAAAGTTGCCAGCGGCAGTGGCATGTTAGGTTCCATATTCGGAAAGGCTGCAGCTGCCGTACAGTCAGCAACACAAGCAGTCAATCAAGGCGCCTCCTCAGTTGCATCAGCTGTGGTACAAAAGACAACAACAGCACCTGCTTCAGCTACTGAAACAACATATGCTACTGGTAACAATATGTTGGCGATGTCCTCGTCTAATAAAATGTTATCAGACAATAGGCATAAGACCACATCAAATACCACTGCTTTTAATAACTTTATTGATAATGACAATTATGATGATGAGTTGTTTTTAAGCCATTATATAAATTCTGGTGATGATTACCAGAATAGCAACGACCATATGCTTAACTACGATTTGTCAGTACCAATGACGACTATTTCAATGACTAACAATGACAATAAAGCATATAGTACTATGTACTACTCTGACGGTAATCAGAAACAAAACATTGAAGATGAAATCGTTGTTGCATCTGGACAAAAGTTGCTACCGGCGGTGCCAACTGCAGGATCCACAGGCAAAAAACTACCCACCATTAATGGTAAATCGGGGTTGCTGATTAAACAGCATCCAACAGAAATCTTTGATGATGAATCTGATGTTGACGACGAACATGAACCGACTTATTGCATCGATAGTGGGCAGAATGATTACTATACGGATCAACAGCAGGCGACACCGTCAAATCGTAGACAGCAAACAGATTATTATGAACACGTTAGCTCGGGTTATGATTATCGGGAGGATTATTTTAATGAAGAGGATGAATATAAGTATTTGGAGCAACAAAAGGAGGAACAACAGCCACAACAACACAAACAGCACCATTATCAACAACAACAACAAAATAGAATGTTGCTCAATCATCCAAAGCAGTCCTCATTAGATTACACTGATGATAGGCAGGGCCATGACGACGACGATGAGTTCTTGGAAGACCAGTATCAAAGTGATGAAGACGGTGGCAATTATCTAGATGAAAGCTCAAGTGGTAGTGTTGGTTTTATAGAAGGAATGAAGCCTTTAAAGGATGCTAAAAATGCCAGCACCAGTATGTCCATCTCCGCAAATGCTTTGTCATTAGCCGCTGCACATCCACAGATTAAAAAGCAGGATAGCATTATCGTAGAGGAAATTGGATTAATTTTGGATGACAATTTAATCGATGATAATTTGAACGGAACTATATTAAGATCTGAAAAGGACGAAGATGAGGACGATCTGTTAGCTGATTTGTTGCCAGCCAAAGCCAAATTACAAAAAAGGAAAGTACTGATCCGAGGCGAAACAGAAGAAGTCGTCAGTGGTCACATGCAAATGTTACGGAAGCCGGAAATTTCGGCTAAACAGAGATGGCATTGGGCTTTTAACAAAATCATAATTCAGTTAAATGTGAGTATCTCTAGATCTATAACTCCATCTATATCTATATTATATGTGTATATTTTATATCCATATCTATAATTATATATCTATATGAATATATAATATATATATATATATATATATATATATATATATATATATACTTTATAGGGTCACAAATGATTTTTTCTACTTGTTAGAAATGTATATGCTATATTTTCGTTTTTGCACATTTTCATTATACGTTTTTTAGCTCCGTTGCCTTTTGAAACAAGTAAAAATTCTGTAGTCGAGTGTACCCGAATACGAGAACCCCTTTGCCTACATACAATCACATACACACAAATAGACACAGCTCTACACGCAGATTAAGCCATTGGGCCCACCGTTAAGCCCTTCCGCCCGCGCCATATAACGCAATACGTAATGTTTTTTTTTTTTATTTATTTCTTTTAGAGTCTAATAAAAATTAGTACAAATCTTAAATTTTATATTATGTACATTTTACGATTGTAACTGGGATGTAATGTGTGGGCCCCTAAATAATATTCGCAGGGTTGTCGTTACGACGAAGGCGGGAGCGGTCAATT